>JANJPH010000061.1:0-43082 GCA_030407195.1 [Candida] tunisiensis
CTCGTCCCCTACGCCACTCACTGCCCCGTCACCCCGGCCCGCTCTGCTCCACCTGTGCTGCGCTCTTGTCTTTTATTTAGGGCTCCGGCCCCCCCCGGGGGCCGGCCGGCCCTGCCTGCGGCCCTAAGCGACACGACCGGCCCACTACCGCTGTGCTGGCGCCGCCAGGCGGTGGCCCGCGCTACGCGCCCGCCCACTGATCTGCGCAACCGCTGCTAAATTCTGCACTAAACCCTAGCCCCGCGATTTTCCCAACTTGTGGCCGAACACGACGAACTACTCAACTCCCCAAAAGGGAGACACCCAACGACCCACGTATCCACCTCTGCCGTCTCCCCATGGTTATGGCGTCATCGAATGTGAGTATCTGCTGGGTGGACCGGGCGCGACGCCCGGGCCGTCGCAGGCGCGCCACGAGGCGCCGGACTGGCGGGCCCCGCCCCCGCCGTTGTTGCGCCTGACCGCTCTGCCAGCGCTCCGGCTAACCCAGAACTACGTTGTCAATGGACCAGGCGGCCTGCGGATTCTGTGTGTGGCGGAGGCGAGGGGCCAATTGAGCCTGCTCAACCACCTCGCCCGCGAGCATCGTGCGGCCTGCATCGTGCACACTGGTAACTTTGGATTCTACGACACAGACAGTATCAGCCGTATTCCAGACCGGACCTTGCGGCACATCGCCGTCTTTTCGCCGCTGCTCGACAACAAGCAGCTGCCCCAGGACCCGGCCGATCTCAAGTCCCATTTGGCCCCTGATGCCCTGTCGCAGCTACCGCAGTTCCTGAGCGGCGCGCAGCGGTTTGACGTCCCTGTCTACTGCGTCTACGGCGCCAGCGAGGACGTCGCCGTGCTGGAAAAGTTTCGGTCCGGCGAGTATCGCGTCAAGAATCTACACATCATCGACGAGCTCCACAGCCACGTGATCGACAACACTCCGTCAGGCCACCGCATTCGTCTGTTTGGCCTCGGTGGCAACATCGTGCTCCACAAACTGTTTGACAACGGTGACGGCAAAGACACCATCGCCGGCAGCGCTGGCCTCACGTGGACCACCATCCTGCAGATGGGCCAGCTGTTGCACACCGTGAGGCGAACGTTCGACCCAGCCGAGATCCGGATCTTTGTGACGCATCCCTGCCCGGCACGCGAGGGCTTGTTTGCGCAGCTAGCGCTTTCGCTGCGGGCTGACTTCACGATCAGCTCCGGCCTCCACTTCATTTACGGCTCAAGCTTCAACGAATTTTCAGTGCACCCGACTTTTGAGCACTATCGTCAAAAGCTTGCTACGGCCCGGTCGCAGTTTGTGGAGGTATGGGACACCGTCAAAGAAGAGATTGGACGTCTGGTGGAGAACGATCCGGGCCAAAAGTATCTCCTGACAGAAGCCCTCGACTGCATCAGTAAAATGCCAGCTCGCACTCCGCAGCAGCAGACGCCTATCACGCTGCCCGGCCAGCAGGCGTTATCTGCGACCGAGCGCCGATCTGACGACTATATCTCTGTCGCTTTCAAGAACATGTGGCACTTCAATCTGGCCGACGCCAAGTCCGGTTCCCTTGTCATCGTCATGACTCACGATGGACGAGCTGCCATAGAGACTCGTAGCGAGGGCTTTAACTTCCAGTACAGGAAACCCCATCCCGGACACTCGCACAACCTGCAGAGCCACAACAAGCTCGTCAACTACCAGCCAGCTACACCACAGGTGCCGACGGGGCCGGCGGGCCATAAGTCCAGCGGGGATACCGCGACAGCGAAGTCCAAACCGCCGGCCAATGCATTGACACAGCCGGCATCGGGCAAGGAATCGCGCAGCAGCCGGCGAAAGGACCGACGGAACGACGGAACTGCAAGTGGTGGCGACAGCGTGCGATCTACTCCTGGTCCTGAAACGAAGAAGCCGCCCATTGTGACCACGACCAACACTATGTCGATGGCTCCAGTATCGACTGACAGCGGTAACGGTAGTAAAAATGGCGGCGCCTCAAAGACGGAGCCTGCACGCGACGGCGACAAAGCACGGGCAGAGGGGAGCGCCAACGCCAGTGCGAATGCCAGTGGCGCTGAAGACAAGGACGAGACGAAAGAGCAGCGACCTCAGCGTCCAGGAATCTGGGTATCCAACGCAGAGGGCGACGAGGACAGCGTGAAAGGATACTTCGCCGAGCAGGACCGGGCGCATATTACTGGTGTTCAGCTCAAGTCCACTTTTGGTGGTACCAAGAAGTTCGCGCTGGTCTTTTTTGAATCAGCCGAGAAGGCGAATGACGCGCTGCCCCGGGTGGACCTGGAAAAAGCGGGGAAGGCTTCTATCATTGTCGAGAGTGAGGGCCGTGGTGGCCGTGGTAGCTTCCGGGGCCGCCCTCGCGGAGGTAGAGGCAAGCCAAGGGCCGGGCGGGGTGGAGCGCCGCTCAACGGCTCGTGGCGGTCTGGCGAGGCCAGCTAAGGGATCCTGGCTGTGCACGCTGTAAGTATAAATTGTACGAATAATAGATGGCAGGCCAGCCTGCTTTTCACACCCCTTTTTGCCTCTCGTGTGCTTCTCAGGTGTTGCCACTGTGACGTCCTGTGCCTTTTACCCTGCAGTGGACGGGAATTGCCTGCGGCGCCAGCGCCACTGACGACCAGAATCACGACGACGACAATGCCGCCAGACGAGGACGTCCTTGGGTTTCTCGACAACGTGGACGAGGCCACGGCGCATCGTGCGCTCCGTCGCATCCAGCACATCGTGGTGTGTGGTATCTGCCATGAGATGATGCACGTCCCATGTCTTGCCGAGTGTGGCCACAGCTTTTGCTACTCGTGTCTCTATGAGTGGTTCCAGAGGGCTGAGCGCGCCCAGCCTGCAACGGGCCAGGCGCCGCCGTCCATGACGTGCCCCGAGTGCCGCAAGGTGTTGAAACGGGGGCCTGCTCTGAATCATAAGCTCAAAGAGCTCACCGCCATCTTCACAGACATAGCTCTCAGCGTCGCCAAAACTACCAACTTAAGCACAGAAATCGTGGAGGCCCGTGACAAGGCTCAATCGGCATACATAGAAGACCAGAAAACCGGCGACTTGTTTGGAGGCATGTTCGCACCGGAGAACATGCCGTACTCTGTGTTTGACACCGAGGACAGAGTCCAACGCTGTGGAACATGCAACTGGGAACTACGGCGCGGATACTGCGAGAATTGCGGCCGGATGTGGGACGACAATTCATGGAACGACGAGGGCAGTGGAGGCGAGAGTCTCGACGCCGAGGAGAGCGACCTCGAGGGGCCGGATGAATACGAGGACGACGGCTTTCTTGATTTTAGGGATGAGTCTGAGATCATGCGGGAAGAAGGCGATTATTCGGATCTCGATATGGACGCCGTCGACGCTGTGCTCGATGGCGGGTCCGACGAAATCACATCCCGCGGGGCCCAACGGCGGCGGCCACAAAGACGCGATCGCTTGAACAGGGCTAATCGGATACTGTCAAGCTCGAGCGAGTCTAGTGATGCAGTCGTGGAAGTGACGTACCATCGCAACGCGCAAGCTCCGAACCAAGCTGAGCGAATAACTAGTCCCGCTAGGCAGATGCAACCTGTCGACCTGGACGACTCCGACGACTCTGACCCGCCTCGGGAAGTGCGATCTACGCATCGAGTGCATCGAGTTGTCTCTGACGAGAGTGATGAAAACGCCACAGTCGCAGGACGCGGCTCGCGTAGGGCCACGCATGTTGTGGACTCGGACAGCGATAGCGATAGTGGCAGCACGTATCCCGCAGGCGTGCATGTTGTTGATCTGACCTCCGGCGACGACGACTCGGAGCAGTATTGTGGCGATTATGGAAATGACAACAAAAGTGGCACCAGCGATGATAACGAGGATGACGACATGGGAACAATGGACCTGGGCGATAACGGCATTGACAGCGATCAAAGCTCTGTCGATAGTTCCGAAAACTGGTGATGGCCAGTAATGATCACCTCCATTCTAATGATGATGACGGACGAAACCTGCACCACCTTTTCTGTACACTATTATGACTGATTGTCTTAACATGACTGCACTACATCTTTGGCATTGCCGGTCCTCCCCTTTCGAAGACTACTCTGTTCTCGATTGAGCCCACGTTCTCCAACTCAATTGTGACAACATCGCCATTCTTGAGCCACACGGGGGGCGAGCGGCCCATCCCCACCCCCGAAGGGGTGCCGGTCCAGATGAGGTCCCCAGGTTGCAGCGTGGAACCCTGCGACAGGAAGCTCACAGCTTGTGCAACGCTGAAAATCATGTCCTTTGTAGTCTCGGATTGCACGGTCTCTCCATTTAGCTTTGTCGAGATTTTCAGAGCCTGTGGATCCTTGATCACGGACGGCGAGACTATGGCGGGCCCAATGGGAGCCCAGCCGTCGTACATTTTGCCGAGGGAGAACTGGCCGCCACCCTTTTTGATCTGCCAGTCGCGGTGAGAGACGTCGTTGCCACAGCAGTAGCCCAGAACGTAGTCAAGGGCGTTTTCAACGCTGACATCACGAGCCTTCTTGCCAATTACGATAACTAGTTCGCACTCGTAGTCGGTCTGATTATCGAGCTGGCCAATGCGAGGCACAACAATGTCATCTACCGGTCCTCCAACGGAGGTGACGGGCTTATAGAACAGGACAGGGAACTTGGGAATGGGCATTTTGCTTTCGTGGGCGTGCTTCTCATAATTGAGGCCCAAAAGGCGGACAGTCCCGATCTGATCTTGACTGAGGGGCGACAGCAGTCGCTTGATCCCGACCTTCTGATCAGACACGCGGTACTTGTTCAAGACGTCACCCTCGATAACGTTCGCCTCTTTTGCGAACCGGGCGTCGGTCTTGCCGGCTGGCAAGATAGCATCACCGAAATAGGTTCGGCCGTCGTGGCCAATGAAACGAACGAGGCGCTGCGTCAGAGTTCACAGTCCCGCGGCCTCAGCATGTTCCATGGGACTTGATCCACTCAGCACTGGCGACTCAGGCCACTCACTTGGAACTGTCGCGACGCCATGGTGTATAGAAAGGAGCTCAGGACACGTAATCAACGGTTGCTCCAGGGATCTCTCTTGGATCTCGCGCGACACTGCAGTGGCCCCTCGACGCCGGTTGATTTTGTCATCGAGATCCAAAACTGGAAGTCGCTGGTCCCCGTTTTGGCCGCATTTAATTGGTTGGCCGACCGAGCGCTCGAAAACTCACACCACTGATCTTCTGAGGACATACAACCGAGACCTGAAGACCAACAATCACCATGACTGTAAGTCCACACGGTCCCCGGAGAGAAGAGCGAAGCCTGCTGCCCTGCCACGGACGTCGTCACCTACTGGTCACGCTACAACTCTGGCGCCACCGACAATAGACCGGGAAAGAGTGCGACTGGAGTCACAATGGCGGAGTTCGCGGCTCCGACGCCATCCTGCTCACCCAAAATGTCACGGCGCTAACACAGAAGGCCGACAGAATCCCCCACTACCAGCGCACCTACCAGAGCAGCAAGCTGCCAATCTATATGCGCCACCCCAGGAGCAAGTTCCTTCTGTACCCATACGCTGCCGCGTTCGCCATCTCCGTCGCCGTTCCTCTGTACTACGGAGCCAGAGCAATCGCCGGCAAGAAGGACGAATAAACATGGAGCGTAGTATTTACATTAATACAGTTGCATAAAGATTGAGCCGATATGGTATGCTAGTTCGTCTTCTCAAAGCTTCGGTTTGGCCTCGGACCCGATCTTGGTGGAAATTGCTCGGCCTGCCTTCGAGCCATTGGGCCGGCCGATCTGCTCCGTGATCCAGTCGCCGGTCATGGCGAGCTTTTCCAGGTCGACGCCAGTTTGCATGCCGAGACCATGGAGCGCGTAGACGACATCTTCGGTCGAGACGTTGCCCGATGCTCCCTTGGCGTAGGGGCAGCCGCCGAGACCGCCTACGCTAGCGTCAGCCACCCGGATACCCATCTCGATAGCAGCAATCACGTTGGCGACGCCCTGGCCATATGTGTCGTGCGCATGAATAGCGAGCTTGTCAGCGGGAATGACCTTCAGAACTTCCTCAAGCATGGCACGAATGGCCTTCGGCGTACCGACACCAATGGTATCGCCGAGCGACACCTCGTAGCACCCAAGATTGAGCAGCTGCTCAGCAACCTTGGCGACCTGGGCCGGCTTGGTCGGCCCATCGTAAGGGCAGCCGATGACGGTGCTGAGATAACCCCGTACCTTGACGTTGTTCTTCTGGGCCAGCTCAACCACCGAGCGGAAGCGCTCTATGCTCTCGTCGATGCTGCAGTTGATGTTCTTTCTGGAGAAGCCCTCGGAGGCAGCACCAAAGATAGCAACCTCCTTGACGCCAAAGCTCAGCGCCCGCTCGAGGCCCTTTGTATTGGGAGTGAGCACGGGGAAGCTGAGGTCTTTGTCGTTGCTGTGGTGGCTCAAGACTGTCTGGATCACCTGGTCTGCGTCGGCCATCTGCGGCACCCATTTCGGGGAGACGAAAGCGGTCGCTTCGATCGTCTTGAGGCCGGTTTCTGCGAGCTTATCAATGAGCTCCGTTTTGACCGACGTGGCGACCTTTGTGGGCTCGTTCTGGAGGCCATCGCGGGGAGAGACATCGACGATGCGCACGAAGTTGTCACTCGTCGTGGCCAGCGTCCGCGCGGTGATCGGTCTTGCCACTGGCTGGGCTATGCGGGTGAACAGACGGGCATTGATGTTTCGCAGCATGGTTCTTGGTTGTGGTTTGGCTTCACCAGTGATCTACGGTATATTTATACGCCCCTTCGGCTTTTGCCAATTTTTTTGGCATTCCGTCCGCCGGCCGGCTACCGGTGTGGGGTTCATGCACGTCGGCGCCGCACGGGGAACGCGGCGGCTGCAGCCGCACCGGCATCTTGATTGGGACGCAGATTCCCATATGGATCCGACGCGTGCCCCAGGCTCATGATAAACAACACGCGCGGAAAGGGGCAACGACATCGCAATTGAGGCGAGGAAGGCTGGCCCAGCTGCAGGTGGAGCAACCGCAATCATGACTACACTGGAGGGGTCCCGCACCAACGCACCAGGGAGCGATGTGGGCGACGGCGTGCCCGAACTGTTGAGGTCGTACCTGGAGGACGTGGCCCGCACCTTCCTCGGCGCCTCTCGGCACGAGATGCGCGACCTTGGCAACGAGGCGGCGCTGCAAACCTTCGCCACTGATCTGCGGCCACTGGTGCTCTTTGTGCTCAAGGACACTGTCACCCCAGAGCAGAACGGATCCTTACAAGACGCGCACGGCGACGACCCACCACACACCATATCAGCTAAACACAGATATCGTCTAGACTTGCAGTTGACCCCTTCAGGAAACACACGAGGTGTCGTTGCATTGATCAAGCATGAGGGCCGCCTGGATCCAGCCGCACCCATGGCGGCACAGCTGCAGGCCACCACGCTGCCCGCGACAGGGCGTAGCCCATCGACCGAAACAACGGCAGCGGAAACTGCTGCGGATTCCGGCAACCCCGTCGAAACCCCGTTTGAGGTGCTCCATTCGTTTGTTCGTTTTGCCCTCACGCCATACTTCGAGACGTTTTGCAGCACTCACAATGCGAATCGCGGCTCGGATGACACGCGAGCTGGCCTCGTTTCGACACGAAAGAAGATCAGCGAGCTGGAGCTGTCGTTGTTGCATTTGCAACAAAATGTAGAGATACCCGAAGTCACATTGCACATTCACCCCGTGATCGAGAAGGCGGTTCGTGAGGCAACCGGCGGAGCAGGAAACAAAATTGCATACGACAATATACCCGAAGAAACAGTGCGGGACACGCAGTTTTTGAACTCTGTGCACGGCATTGTCAATGGGTGGGTGAAAGCGATCCAAGGTACCACGCGACTGTGCCAAAATCCAAGTTCGGGGAGTGCAGCACATGAGATCAATTTTTGGTTGACTATGGAAGCTACGCTGCGCAACATAGAGGCTCAGCTTCTTAGCAGTCCTGCGCAACTGACCCTGGAAGTTTTGAATAGAGCGAAGCGGTTTCATGCTACCACAAGTATTTACAATGATACACGGCTAAAGGAAATGCTTGATACAACTGCGAAATACAACCTACTCATGCGCGACTTCCCTTTAGATGAGCTAGTGTCCGCCACGACTCTTGGAAAGCTCGAAGAGGCAGTTATCCAGATATTTACCCACATCATCAAGAAGCTCAAGCTGGCGCCCTATCCGATCAAGCGGGCGTTACGGCTGGTTGAAGGAGTGAGTGCTGAATTAGACAAACGGTTACGCGCGTTGTTGCACGGAATGCGCCTCATGCACTTAGAGTATCCTGAGTTCCAGGCTGTAACGGACCGTGTCCGGGAGGTCTTCGCCGAATGGGATGAACAAACGAAGGAGTTCACGCACGTAGCGCGCGAACTGTTGCGCAAGCGGCGCGAGCAGTTCATTGCGATGCAGATTGACGCCCCTCATAACAAAACCAAAGCCCGCATCGAGTATGTACACCAGTTCCGGGCGCGTCATGAGCAGTTGCATTTAACTCTCTCACGCGTACTCAGTGGCACCGAGGCGGACGCAGCTTCGGAGCTCGACAATGCAGATCCGGTTGAGGTAGTTCAACTTGCGTACAACCAGATGAAACATGTCGACCCTCTCGATACCAGCGAAGGTAAGTGGCGAAGTCATACAATTTTAGTCTCTGATTTTCACCTCCTCCATAAGCTAGAGCCGACCTTGCTAACACAGATGGTCTGGTAATGTGGAACAACGCCGAGAAACATTACAATGAACGTACCACCCGAGTAGAGAACGCCATTATTGCACTGCTCCGCGACAAGCTTGCAACTGCGCGAAATTCGAACGAAATGTTCCGCGTGTTTCGGAAGTTCAATGCTCTGTTTGTCAAAGCATCCATCCGAGGCGCCATTCAGGAATATCAGGAGAGACTCATAAAGAATGTGAAGCATGATATCGCGGCTTTACAAGACCGCTTCAAACTTCAATTTGGCAACAGCGCCGCATTCGATATGAGCAAATTGCGCGATTTGCCGCCCATTTCTGGGGCGGTTATCTGGGTCCGTCAAATCGAAAACCAGTTGGATGCCTATATTCGACGTGTCCAGGACGTCCTTGGGGCGGGTTGGGAGCAGTATTCCGAAGGCCAAGCTCTATATCGAGAGAGCGTCACCTTCAAGAAAAAGCTGAACGCAACGTCAATCTATGAGTCGTGGCTCCAGGATGCATTGAACCGCAACCTATCTGTCAGTGGCTTGCTCTTTCGTGTGACGCGGGTCCGAACAGAGCCTGAGGAATCCATGCTCGAAATGGCCGTCAACTTCGATCCTCAAGTAATCACACTCTTCAAAGAGGTCAGAAATCTGACATGGCTAAACTTTCAAATACCGCACCTGGTTACGTCTGTGGCAAAGGATGCAAAGAGGGTCTATCCTTACGCAGTGAGCCTCATGGACTCATTAGACACGTTTCGCCAGGTCATGCATCGCATTGCTAGTCTTCGAGATGTCCGGACTCTGATGAATGGCTATGAAAGTGAGGTTCGGGCAGTTTTATCTCGTGGTGTGGGATTGAAATGGGACACGTTCGCACACGCCTTTGTGAGTCTTGAGGTCACAGTAGATGGCGTCCCATCATCCGCTCTGAGTGTTGAGAACAACAAGCATGTGCAGTTCGTTCGCGACCTTGAGTGCGCTGTCCATACCCTTGCCACAAAGACTGACACTCTAGCAAGAATTGAGCTATCATTGCAAGCTGCACTGGACAGTATGAGGACCGGAGTCTATGGAACGTCCGAATTCGCGACAGCGCTGAGCTCGCTACAAGACGATGTTGTGGACAAGCTTACGTACGGAGGCTTCGCGAATGTCAGTAATTTTGTGGCGGGTCTTAATCGTCGAGTGGGAGAGATCCTCACAGATCGTGCCGTCGCCGCTATTCACGAGTGGAATGATGATTTCAGGGCAGCATGCTCGGACGGTTTTGCATACTCCTCTACAGACCCTGTGCAGCGAGACATGAAGCCGAGTCCAGAGGTCGCTGCGAGGCCTATTCCAGAACGCATACATTCGCTTCAACTTCAGAACAATGTGATCGCACTTGACATCCCCTTGGAGGCTACCCGGGTCGCTTGGGTCGAGCATCTTCAGGCCACGATGGATGTTGTCCTACAGCAGACGTGCCTTGATTCATCGAGATTGGAAGTGAATAGGATCGCAGGTACTTCTGTTGAACAGAACGCTACCTTCAGCGCTCTTGCTATTGCATTGCTGCCGCATCTACTGGAAGCGCTTGGAGCAATTGATATTTGCATGGCACAAGTTCGTACCTATTTGGGACAGTGGTTCGAGTTTCAAGCATTATGGGACCTTCAACGCGACGTCGTTGTCAATAGTCTCGGTGAAAATCTCGAGAGATGGCTTCAAATTATCTCAGAGGTGCGCCGTGCACGGAGTACCTTTGATACAAGCGAACATAATAAGCGGTTTGGATGGCTAAGCATCAATTATAGGCCAGTTCAAGACCGTATTAACATCAAATATGACACTTGGCAGGAAGAGATCATACGAGCTTTTGCGGACGTCTTGAAGCAAGCAATGGCAGACACCAACGCTGAATTGACGGCGGCTCGCGCAGATCTTGAGCGTCACACCCTGGACGCCACAAGCACGGAAGCAGCGGTCTTATTCATTACCATAGTGCATCGGTGTCGGAACCGCGTCGGTGCATGGGAGTCGAGTGTAACTCTGTTGACCGAAGGTCAGAACACACTGTCCCGGCACCGTTACCAGTTTCCGAGAGATTGGCTGTTCCCGGACCAAGTCATCAACGAGCTCGGCGCGGTTCAACAGATCCTTGCAAAGAAGGTAAGGCTTATCGAGGAACAGCTCGAGGGAATGCGTAGCCGGATAGTGGCAGAGACAGAGCGTATTGCAGGAAAACTTACAACTCTGCAAGAGGAGTGGCGTGAAGAAAAACCGATAGCTGGTGAGCTGTCGCCCACAGAAGCCAACCAAATCCTGCTAGATTTCGAGTCGCGTGCCCTCGCGATAGAGAAAAGCAAAGAGCTTCTGTTGAAGGCATCAGAGTCCGTTGATGTCGATTGCAAGCGGCTGCGGCGGGATGACCTTAATAATGTTATGGAGGAGATCAACGACCTCAAGACCGTGTGGTCAGCCATAGACAGCGTGTGGCGAAGTCTCTCAGACATGCGCGAGATGCCGTGGGGCAGCGTCGTAGCCCGGAAAGTCCGTCAACAGCTGGAGAAGCTTGTTGATCAAACGAAGCAGATGCCAATGCGGATCCGACAGTACGACGCGTTTGAGTATGTGCAGAATCAAATTCGCGGCCTACTACAGGCCAACACTTTGGTTGGTGAGCTCAACAGCGAGGCAATGAAGGAACGCCATTGGGAAGAACTTTTCCGGTCTCTAAGAAGCGGCCAGAGGATGCTTTTTAGTACCCTGACGCTGGGTAGTGTATGGGACCTAGACTTGCCCTTGAATGAATCCAAGGTGCGAGCCGTGCTTGCCCAAGCGCGCGGGGAGCTCACGTTGGAAGACTTTCTTCGCACTTTACGTGAGACGTGGCTCAACTACTCTCTGGAGCTAGTCAACTACCAGAACAAGTGCAGGCTTATCAAAGGGTGGGATCAGCTGTTTCAGCAATGCGCCGAGCACTTGAACTCACTAGCGGCCATGCACCACTCGCCGTATTTCAAAGTGTTCGAGGATGAGGCCCGGAACTGGGAAGACAAGTTGAACCGAGTACACGTTTTGTTCGACATCTGGATTGACGCTCAGCGGCAATGGGTATATTTGGAAGGTGTTTTCAACGACAATGAGGATATCAGAAACATTTTACCAGTCGAGACTGGCAGGTTCAAAAATGCAAACAGTGAGCTGATGCTGATTTTGAAGAAGGTATACAAATCTCCAGTTGTGCTGGACGTGCTGAAAATCCCGGGCATCCAGAAGAGCATTGAGCGCTTGCTTGACCTTTTGGTCAAAGTTCAGAAGGCGCTTGGTGAGTACCTAGAAAAGGAGCGACAGAAGTTCGCTCGGTTCTACTTTCTAGGTGACGAGGACCTTCTGGAGATCATTGGAAACAGCAGAGACGTCTTAAGACTCGATCGGCATCTAAAAAAAATGTTCGCGGGCGTGGCTCACCTCATATACGATGAGGAAAACAGCACCATCAACGGTGTTGCGTCTAGGGATGGTGAGGAAGTTCATTTCGGTAAACCTGTCAGTCTCATCAGGCTTCCCAAGATTGAAGAGTGGTTGCGCGCCTTTGAATCCGAGATCAGTGTATCACTCAGCAATTCTCTCGTTACTGCAACCGCGACTCTTGGAAACGTGTTCAGCGAGCTCAATCAGCTGAACTTGAATGAAGGCGGAGCAAAGATGTCTTTCAGTAAGACGTTGATGAAGTGGTTGCAGCGTCACCCTGGCCAGGTAGATATTGTTGCAACTCAGATTCAGTGGACTCGTCAGCTCGATGCCGTGTTTCAATCATCTGAAAGCACCTGGAAAGCTTCTCTGGAAGAGTATTCGACATCATATCGCAAGGCCTTGCAGGTGTTGGCCGATATTGTCTTGCAGGAGCTTGATGTGATTGACCGCAAGAAGTGCGAGGGATTGGTGACCGAGCTGATACATCAGAAGGACGTTATTGTGTCCCTTGCAGACCTCTGTGCTGACCCTGCGAAATGCCGTTATCGTTGGTCATCTCAGTTAACGTATCATCTCGATGAGAGCGCCGAACCATTATCGCGCCTCAAGGTGCATCAAGCTCGCGAAGAATTCAACTACGGCTTCGAGTATCTTGGATTACCAGACAAGCTTGTCACCACACCGCTTGTTGAGCGTTGTTTCCTGACCATGACTCAGGCCCTTGCTCAAGGCCTCGGTGGCTCACCATTTGGTCCTGCCGGAACTGGGAAAACTGAGTCCATTAAGGCTCTCGGTCAGAGTCTGGGCAAGTTTGTCATTGTATTCTGCTGTGATGAGTCGTTCGACTTCCAGGCTATTGGCCGTATCTTGCTTGGTATCGCACAGGTCGGAGCTTGGGGTTGCTTTGATGAATTCAACCGATTGAATGACCACATTTTGAGCTCTGTGTCATCACAGATTGAGCGAATCGAACTTGGATTGCAAAGAGCAAAGCAGACGAAGGGCACTGCACACCATGTCGAGCTCATCGGTCGTCAATTCGAGCTGCACCCTGAAACCGGTATCTTCATCACAATGAACCCGGAGTACGCCGGGCGCTACGCCCTACCCGAGAACTTGAAGAAACTGTTCCGGTCGTTCAGCATGGCAACTCCAGACAAAGAAATTATCGCCGAAGTTCTTCTCAACTCTCAGGGCTTTGTTAATGCTTCTGGTATCGCCAAGCGCATTGTGCCGTACTTTGCCGAGCTGGAAAGAACACTGTCACAACAAAAGCACTATGATTTTGGGCTACGCGCTCTGAAAAATGTCTTGGCTTGCTGTGGAAGACTGAAGCGATCACGGCTCTCGGACCATCGGCGCGCTGAGGACCTCATGACCTGGGAGGCTGGTATTATCGTCCAAAGTCTGCGTGAAACAATCGTGCCAAAACTAGTGGAGCGGGATGTCGAATTGGAGCTTGGGTGAGTACAGAACTGGAAACTGCTGAACGTAGGCAGACGAAGGAGTTAACACAGTGTCGAACAGAAGCTATTTGAGGGCGTGAACTACCTTCCGGCAAGTTTGAAAGCATTGCGTACCGAGCTCAGCCTAACATGCGAGCGAAATGGTCTGGTGGCTACAGAAAAATGGATGGAAAAGGCGATTCAAGTATACCAGATGCAAGAGATACACCATGGCATGATGCTCGTTGGTCAATCTGGCGTGGGCAAGAGCTCTGTGTATACTACTCTGCTAGAGGCGCTGGGCCGTGTGGATGGCGTCGAGGGGAAATGCCATGTGATAGAGCCAAAGGTTATCAGCAAGGAGCATTTGTATGGCGTTCTTGATCCTACCACCCGGGAATGGAGCGATGGCCTGTTCACAGAAACGTTACGACGTATTGTTGATAACCTGCGAGGCGAAGGTGGTAAGCGCCACTGGATTGTTTTCGACGGAGACGTCGATCCTGAATGGGTGGAGAACCTGAACTCGGTACTGGACGATAACCGTATGCTGACCTTGCCCAATGGCGAGCGTCTTGCCCTGCCTCCTAACGTTCGCCTGTTCTTTGAGGTGGAGAATTTGGAATTCGCAACGCCTGCGACAGTGTCTCGATGCGGGATGATCTGGTTCCCCCACGATCTCGTGGGCGCCACTATGCTTCTCAGCCATGAACTGCACCGTCTTGCGAGATTGTCTTTTGAGGAAGCGGAAGACATTGAGCTTGGCGATGAATTACCAGATGGCACTACTGTTGCCTCTGTGGCGGCCGATGCAGTTGCTACCATACGATCGCTTGTGCTCTCTTCGAAGGATAATACATCCCACGACACTGCGGTAACTACCGCTCAGGAGAGACTCATCAAGGGCGGTTGTCTGTGCGATGAGATTCTTGCAGAGGCTGCCAAACTGCAACATGTTATGGAGTTCTCAGATATCCGGGCGGTTATGACGCTCGTGTCGATGACAAAAACCGCAATTCTCGAGCTTTTCAACTACATCTCGCGCAATGAGGAATTTGTACCAGCTGAGAACAAGAGGCGTACCTTCATTACTAAGAGGACATTGCTCGCTCTAGTGTGGGCAATGTCCGGAGACTCGCCTCTGTCCCAGCGTGAGAAATTCGGTGACTACCTTCTGAGTTTGGGGCAGTTTGGTGGCGTGTCTGATGGTCTGACAGGCGGATCTTTGATTGATCACGACGCAAGTTTGCCAGATGCAGAGTGGAAACGATGGGAAGATCTCGTTGGTCGAGTAGAGTTGGAAACACATGCAATTGTCCAGACTGATGCAATTGTACCAACTGTTGACACGATCAGGCATGAGTCCCTTATCTTTGGCTTCTTGAAGGCTCGCAAGCCACTATTGCTATGCGGGCCACCCGGATCTGGCAAGACCATGACGTTGTTTGGAGCTCTGCGTCGTGCTGCGGAGATTGAGATGGTGGGGTTGAACTTCTCAAAAGCTACAACACCGGACCTGCTTATCAAATCTCTCGAACAGCATTGTGAGTACCGTAAGACTATGGTCGGTACTATACTCGCACCAGCGCATATTGGCCAGTGGATCGTTGTGTTTTGTGATGAGATCAACCTACCAGCGGTGGATAAGTACGGCACTCAGAGTGTAATTGCGTTCTTGAGGCAGCTCATAGAACGTCAGGGATTCTGGAAAACAACATCGGGCGAGCGAGTGTGGGTCTCTCTGCAAAATATTCAGTTTGTGGGTGCCTGCAACCCTCCTACAGATGCTGGTCGTGAGCCACTCTCGCGTCGATTCCTGCGACACGCGGCTGTCGTGTTCGTGGACTATCCCGGGGAGGCATCGCTGCGACAAATTTACTCAAGCTTCAACAAGGCATTGCTTAAGTGCGTGCCAATGTTGCGAGGCTACACGGAGCAGCTCACCGATGCCATGATCGAGCTATATCTCGGCTCTCAGAGGCGATTCACGCAGCAGACTCGATCGCACTACGTTTACTCGCCGCGTGAGCTGACACGCTGGTGTCGAGGAATCCATGAGGCGATTTCACAGCTCGACACGCTCCCGCTTGAAGGACTTGTCCGTATTTGGGCGCATGAGGCGCTACGTCTCTTCCATGATCGCCTCGTTGATGAATCAGAGCGTGTCTGGACGCGACAGTACATTCGCGAAGTTGCTGCAACGCACTTTGGTAATGCCGATTTGGATATTGCACTTAAGGAGCCCATCCTGTACTCGAATTGGTTGTCGAAGTACTACGTCCCAGTGGAGCAGAATGAGTTGAGGCGATTTGTTGCTGCGAGGATGCGAACATTTAGCGAGGAGGAGCTTGACACGACGCTTGTCCTGTACGATGATCTCCTGGATCATATCTTGCGCATTGATCGAGTGCTTCGCCAGCCTCAGGGCCATCTTATTCTGATCGGTGTCAGTGGGGCCGGTAAGGCAACATTGTCCAGGTTCGTGGCGTGGATCAACGGGCTGAAAGTGGTTCAACTACGTGTTTCGCGACGATACACGCAAGCTGATTTCGACAGTGATCTACGCGATAATCTAAGACGTGCCGGATGCAAAGGAGAAAAGGTATGCTTTATCCTCGATGAAAGCAACATTCTTGAGACTGCTTTCCTGGAGCGCATGAACACATTGCTAGCAAATGGCGAGGTTCCGGGGCTTTTTGAGGGCGATGACTATGCTGCACTCCTCACTGCGTGCAAGGATGGAGCCGCTCAACAAGGCCTGATGCTGGACAGTAAAGACGAACTTTATCGCTGGTTCACGAACGAGATTGTCCACAACCTGCACGTTATTTTCACCATGAACCCGCCTTCAGGTGATCTCACGTCTCATGCCGCTACCTCCCCGGCCTTGTTCAACAGATGCGTCCTCAATTGGGTCGGTGACTGGAGTGATCGCACTCTGTACCAGGTTGGTTCAGAGCAAATCCGAAAACTCGATGTTGATCGCTCTGACTGGCATGCCCCCGCTGACACCGCAACGCTGGCGCCATTTCGAGTGGCCATGGGCACGGAACGCAATTACGTGGGTGGCTTGAGCGACGCCTTATCTTATCGTACGGCTCTTGTTGCAGGGATGGTACAAATCCATCGTTCAGCATCGAAGGCTCTGAGTGGAACCCCCAGCACACCATGTAACTTCTTGACATTTGTGCGCCACTTTACGCGAGTTTATGACGAGAAATCGGCAGCATTGGAGGAACAACAGCGACACTTTAATGTAGGTCTGGCCAAGCTGAAGGAAACAGTGATCACGGTGCGTGACTTGCGCTCTACGCTCGCCGAAAAACGCGATCAGCTGGAGCAAAAGCAACTGGAGGCGAAAGAGATGCTTAGGCAAATGGTGGCGGATCAGAATGAGGCTGAGCGGCGTCGTGAGGCCAGCATTGCTATACAGCATGCGTTGGAAAAGCAGGAGGCTGCTATCACAGAACGACAGGAAGTCGTTCTGCGTGATCTGGCGCGTGCAGAGCCAGCAGTTGTTGAGGCGCAGAAGAGCGTTGGAAACATCAAGAAGCAGCACCTCACGGAGGTGCGGTCCATGGCGAATCCCCCGGAGGCTGTACGGCTTGCGATGAGCTCAGTGTGCACCCTGCTTGGACAAAATGCGTCCTCATGGCGGGAGATTCAGGCCGTTATCCGACGAGATGACTTTATCGCCAGCATTGTCAACTTCGATGGCGAGAGACAAATGAGTTCGCGATTGAGACGTCGCATGGAGACGGAGTATCTGAGTCTGCCGCAGTACAACTACGAAAGTGTGAATCGAGCTTCCAAGGCATGTGGCCCTTTGCTTCAATGGGTTGAAGCTCAGGTGCAGTATTCCGCTATCCTCGAGAAGGTTGGCCCGCTGCGTGAGGAAGTCGCACGTCTCGAACGAGACGCCGCGGAAACTCGCGCTCGTGCAGTTGCTATCGCAGAGATGATTGAGGAGCTCGAACAGTCAATCGAGCGATATAAGGACGAGTATGCTGTGTTAATCACAGAGACGCAAGAAATTAAGACGGAGATGACAAGTGTGGAAGGCAAAGTGGAACGCAGTGTTAAACTCCTCGACAGCTTATCTGCCGAGCGTGAGCGCTGGGCCGCTAACATCAAGGAATTCGAATCGAAGAAGCTGAACCTGGCTGGAAACTGCTTGGTAGCTGCCGCGGGCCTCACCTACTTAGGCCACTTCGACCAAAACAGACGTCGGGAACTGGTAGTGGAATGGACGTCGCGGCTTGCAGAACTGAACGTAAGTCTCGACCCATACATCCGCTTATCCCAGTTCTTGGGCGAACCGCAGCGGCAGCTGGAGTGGCACGAATACGGTTTGCCTGAGGACGATCTCTGCGTGGAGAATTTCATCATGCTCGACAGATATGAGGCTTATCCCCTGATCATCGACCCAACCTCAAAAATCATCGGGATGCTAGAACGTTACCATGAGCCTCAACGCAAGCTGACGGTGACCTCATTTCTTGATGATGCCTTCGTGAAACACCTTGAAAGTGCATTGCGATTTGGGAATCCGATTTTGATCGCCGACGCAGAGTACCTGGACCCGGTTATAAGCCAAGTCTTGAACCGCGAATATCAGCGAACCGGTGGTCGTACACTGGTTAGGCTTGGTCGCCAAGAGATCGATTTCTCTCCAGGCTTCCGACTATATCTTCTCACGCGTGATCCGGCAGTGCGCCTCACGCCTCACGTCATCAGCCGAACGCAAGTCGTGAACTTCACTACCACCAAGAACAGTCTCGAGTCACTTGCGCTGAATGAGGTACTTCGTGTCGAGCGACCGGAAATTGCCGAGAAAGTGCGAGAGCTGTCCCGTCTGGCCCACCAGCACAGGGTGGACCTTCGCAGGCTCGAAACGAATCTTTTGCATGCTCTGAATGAAAGTGAGGGCAACATTCTGGACAACGACTCAATTGTTGACACTCTGGAAAGGTTGAAAGTCGATGCTGCGAATGTTGAGGCTAAGGCGCGCGAGACTAAAGCTGTCAAAGAGACTGTGGAAGAAATCATGAACCAATACCGGCCTGTGGCAACCAGCTCCTCTGCGCTATTTGCTGCACTTGAGCGCCTGCCGTCACTAAACCGCTACTATCAGTTCTCGCTTTCACTGTTCCAGCATGTGTTTGCTTCGGTTCTTTCTCTTCATGCGAACCAGAACAATGCAATCAAAGCTGTTCCGGACCGAGTAAGCTCACTCAGGAGGACTTTTTTTGTGGAGATTTACCGCGTGGCGGCACATACCCTGCTATCGCGCGATCGACCAGCGCTCGCACTGTTGCTGCTTCAGTTGTTTCTGCGCGATGATCACGAAAGCTTCATCCTTGACGACAATGCGGATCTTTTGTCAGGTCTGAAACGAATGGCGGAGGAACAGGAGAAAAAGATTTCGGACGCTGGGCTGAACGCTGTGCCGTCTGTATGGGACGTAGACGGTAAGTCATTACGGAAGGCTGCGGGTTGCATTGTACAATCAGCTCACACAGGTACTACAGCACAAGTGTATAAGGCAGCGGTGGTGAAGAAGCTCTGTCCGAATAAGCTTCCAGAGGCAATCCGAGCGCTCTGGAAGCACGTTTTTGAGGAACCGCTCTACTTTGAGGCGCCTGACGATTTGGAAGAGGTCATTTCAAAGCAAGCGGATGCCTTGACGCCCATAGCATTGTGCTCTGCCGCCGGTTACGATGCAAGTTTCAAGTTGGAAGCCTTAGTCCAGAGCAACTCCCAGCTCAATTGTGAGATCATCGCGATGGGTAGTACCGACAGCGAGTCTCTGGCCGAGAGGGCAGTTCAGAAAGCTGCTACTCTCGGTTCATGGGTCCTTCTGCAGAATGCGCACCTTTCACGCGCCTGGCTAGAAGGATTGGAGAAGCGTCTGCAGGCCGCACAACCTCAACCGTCATTCCGACTATTTCTGACAATGGAAACGGGAAGCAGCTTTCCAACAAGACTCCTCAGAAACTTCAGAGTTGTCATGTATGAAAGCTTGCCAGGTATCAGGGCGAATATGGTGGAAACCTTCAACAACAGCAAAGAACAGCTTGACAAGCCGCCTGTTGAGCGCGTGCGTCTCTTTTACCTTCTCTCTTGGCTGCACGGCGTGGTGGTAGAGCGGTCTCGATTTGTCCCGCTCAGCTGGTCGCGCCCTTACGAGTTTAACGACAGCGACTACGACTCTGGCAGTTTCGTGATCAACCAGTGGATGGACAATGTGGCGAAAGGCCGGAGCAATATCTCTCCTGATGCTATCCCGTGGGAGGCGCTGAGGGGACTGCTACTCTGCACATATGGTGGTAAAATCAACGATTCGGCCGACTTCGCCACTCTGGCGGATCTGGTTGAGAGAGTTTTTGTGCCCAATGCCTACTCTCTCAGCTTTGAATTGGCGCCAGGACTCAAAACCCCAGAAAGTGGAAAGCGGGCCCACTTCATATCTTGGATAGAAGATTTACCAGAGCGCGAGCCGCCAACTTGGATCGGACTCCCCGAAGGCTCTGAGAGAAAAATGGTGGAACTAGAGATGGCGGAGGCTATCAGCAATGTTAAAGGATTGCTGAAAGCTCTCGCCTAGATAGAGCTCTTATTTATTCTAAATTGTACTTGCCATTATAGGTTCTCATCACTTGGAAGTTGGTCAACAGTGCATTCGCCTCGTGCAGGAGTAACCACCTTCATGATTCAGGTCATGAGCCATCGGAACGCGTCGGCGACATCGACGCGGTTAGGATGACGGAGGATGGGTATGAAGCATTCTTGGATGCCGCAATTTTCGGCGAAGAACAGGTGGTGACGTATCGTCTCCTTAGCCGGAAGCTGGGCATTCACGTTACTCGTGCAAAGGAGTGTCTCTATGCTTTCTACACCAAGCAGAAGAACCGTGATGGCGATGCAAAGATCCACGCGACTTACGTTGTGACTGGGCTCAAGGATGTGAAGTGCAGTCAAACCGTAAGCAATATTGGCTCCTTCACTCAGAGCTTTCGCAGTGATGCTGACGACTCAACAGCTGGTCAGTCGGCGGAGATTCAGGACAGCCAAAACGCCGCTACGCGGGAAACTCGCATAATCACGTTGATACCCGAGGAAGCCCTGGATGAGACCCTGAGCGGCTTCAAGCGGGTGATATCAGTCCACGTGTACAGTCTGGAGCCTTGGAGGCTGGACATCACATCGCTCATCTCGGTCAACATTCAGACTCGGCGAACGTGCGATAGCAGTACCCCAGTGAGTCGGCTGTATGACACTTACGGTGTGATTCGCAGTGCTGCGATTCTTAAATCTGAGAAGCACTCACTCGTACCGGATCAGAGAGCCGTGGCACAGGCACAGGCCCCGAGCCCTGCACCCAGAGCTGCGACGCCGGAGCCAAAGAAGGAGCTTAAAAAGGAGCTCAAGGCAGTGGAGCCGACATGGCCAGAAAAGAAACCATCCGCAAAAAGTGCCCATGACTTTTTTGGCGCGCGGCCAACGGCGAAATCCAAGACTTTGGGAGCCGAAAAGGAGACCAAGCAAGCCCAGGAGAAGTCATCAGAACCAGAAGAGCCACGAGAAAAGGTTGTGGTATCCGACTTGTTTGTTGGCGACGACGATGATGATGAGGAGGAACATGTGCCACTAGACCGCGAATCCGTTCAGAACAAGAGCGAGCAATTGCAAAACCTCTTCAACGATGATGACATGGAGGTAGACCATGAAAATGATGGAGCAGAGCCGGATGGAGACGCAGCACCCAAAACACCGGTGGAGGACCCTGCTATGAAGGATGCATCGCCTGAACCGGTGCCATCGGGAGAAGTATCGGCCGAAGCTAGTGCACCGCCCAGCAAGGAGCCGACGCCACCAGTCTCACGGCGAGGGCGCAAGAAAGTCATCCGGCGAGTAACCAAGAAAGATGAGATGGGCTATTTGGTGACAGAAAACAAGGAGGAGTGGGTATCATGTTCAGAGGACGATGCGCCGGCCGTGCCTAAGGCAGAGACGACGCTAAAGCAGCCACTCCCACGGCCGAAAAAAGCCGGCAAGAACGCCGGGAGCAAGAAGCAAGCATCGCTTATGTCTTTCTTTGGTAAATGAACCGTTTCACCTCGTCTGGCGTAGGCCCATTGGCGACACGATCGCTACCAAGTGTGCTGGCTGTTTGCCACCTCGATCGCTACCAATACCAGGGTTAGGGCCGCCCGTTCGGTACGAAGTTCCCAAACTGTCGCGAGAAATTTCAGTTGAAGTGAAAAATCGCACGTCAAGGAAGGCAGTATGGCGGAGGAGAACAGCAGCGAGACGCTGGCGATTGCCAGGAAATATGACCTGACCGAGAGGATCATGCCTTTCCTCGACAGGCACCTCATCTTCCCTCTGCTCGAGTTTCTCAGCTTACGAGAGCTCTACGACGAGGACCTCATTCTGCAACTCAAGTATGACCTTCTCAAGGACACCAACATGACCGACTATGTGGCGGGCCTGTGGAAGCAGCTCCACGAGAACGAGGACGCGGAGCCTGGCGAGGACCTGGTCAAGCGGCGCGAGGATGTCCTGGCTCAGCTCGAGAAGTTCGAAAACAGCGTCTCGTCGGTGCTCGAGGTGCTCGAGAACAGAGAGGTGATCGCGAGTCTCAAGCAGGACAAGAGCCAGAACATAAAGCTGCTGGAGACCAAGTATGGTGTGACTTCGGAACAGATCAACCTCCTGTATCAGTACGGCCAGTTCCAGTACAACTGCGGCAAGTACCCGGCAGCAGCCGATCTCTTGTATCACTTCCGCGTACTCAGCACCGACTCGGAGCTCGTGGCGTCGTCTACATGGGGTAAATTCGCCTCAGAAATCCTCACACTCCAGTGGGACGGCGCATTTGAGGAGCTTCAGAGACTACGCGACGTTGTTGATCAGAGATCGTTTGCTGACCCTTTGACCCAACTGCATCATCGGACTTGGATAATCCACTGGGCTCTTTTCCCATTCTTCAACCACGAGAATGGCAAGGAACAGTTGTGTGACTTGTTCTTCAGCTCGAGTTACATTTCCACCATCCAAGCATCTTGCCCGTGGATACTCCGCTATCTCACAGCTGCTGTCGTGAGCATTAACGCACGAACGGCAGGCGGTGCTGGCAGCGGCCATTCCAACGCCAACTTCCAGAAGAAGCTAAAAGATCTGATTCGAGTCGTCGGCCAGGAACAATACGAGTACCAGGACCCGCTGACCGAGTTCATCCGGGCACTCTACATTGACTACGACTTCGAGGAAGCGCAGGCACGCCTCTCTGAGGCTGAGGCAATTCTGCGGAATGATTTCTTCCTTGCAGCAACGGCCGACACCTTCCTTGAGTCCGCCCGTCACCTGATCTCGGAAGTCTATTGCCGGATCCACCAGCGCATCGATATCGACCAGCTGTCGCAACGTCTCAACCTCTCCCGGGAGCAGGGTGAGAAGTGGATTGCAAATCTCATCAAGGACACTAAGCTTGACGCTAAAATTGACGAGAACGAAGGCGCAGTGATAATGAACCATCCTGTCACCTCTGTATATCAGCAGGTCATTGAGAAAACGAAGGGTTTGACCTTCCGCTCCAATCAGGTCCTCACCCAGGCCCTGAACAAGCACGAGTCGGTGGTGGCGTGAGCCTGCGCTTGTATACTATCTATTTGCGGTTAATATAGTATATCCGGAATGGTTGAGATCGCTCGAATGTCTACGTATTGTACAATTTTTTCATGGCGTGGCAAACTAGAACTGGAACTCTGCTAGCAAAGACTCGTGAAGACACTGCTTCTCTCCTACCTTCTTGAGCTCAGCGGTTGGCACATCACACATGACGGAGACACATGCCAAATTTGCGGCAATGGTGTATGCGTCCTCATCGGAAGCCCACCCCAAAGGACCATCCTTGGTGTCAGCATCCGCGAGAACGTTTGTAAGATGGGCTAGCCCTTGAGACGCCCATTCAGTGAGCTCTGTACGTTGCTCTCCGTATGAGTGGCGCAAAGCAGACGCAAAGGCTCGTACTTCGCTCACCGTGTCGCGGTAAAGGTTCTGCTTCTCAATCGTGAATAGCACATCATCAGGCTGCCACGCTCTGCGGAGCTGATCTGAGAACGGAGTCGTCACATTCACTCGTGTCAGCAATGCATCAAACAACGATGACCCATACTTTTCCCTCAGCGCAGAAAGGAGACGCTTTTCACAGTTGACAGCTGAATTGCTGAAGGGCAGGTCCAGATGCTGTGACACAAACTCGGACGCCCTCGCCCGCAAACTCTCTTCATCGTCCGACAGGAACTGATAGAGCAGAAGGTAAGCAAGCAGCTTCGCCCGGTTCTGTGGAGATACGTTTGCCCAAGGCTCGTGGCTGAGAAAAAGGAGAAGGGAACTCAGCGCGCTATAACGACTCGAATAAATCTGCTCATCAGAACTTAGTTCTTGAGCAATAGCCAAATACTTGAACGTACGCTCAGCACTGTTTGAGCTGCCAGTCAAGGGTCCCAGGGCTTGCAAAGCCGCCTCGTTGATTTCCTCAGTGCTTTCTGTCTTTGAGATGATGTTGTACAGCACAGTCCAGTACTGTTTGTTGTCATCCAGTACTGCCTTTCTCTGCACATCGTCACCAGCAAAACAAAGTCTGCTGAATACCCGGGTGGCTGCTCCTTTGACCTGATGCCAAACCCCTCCTCGTTGGATGAGCTCCCACAGTGCAGCAGCTAACGATGTCGCCGCCTTCGTGTCCAAGGCCATGAGTCGTGAATCCACTGCCTCTATTGCCGTAAGCTGGACATCGTCGTCGGCATCGGCTAAAAGTTCGACAGCAGCCTCGGTGGTGAAGACCTTCGTCAACCAAAGCGTTGCAGCTTCTTTGCGAAGCATCCGAGAGCCCGGGCTGAGATGAACAGCTGATGACCGCAGGACCGCCTCTTTATCGAATAGAATAGATTTGCAGTAGGCCATCACAGTGGGATCGACAGCATTCCCTGAATTAGAGACATCCGTGAAGAGCCTCAGAAAAGCGATCGCAGTTTCACAGCAACCGTTTCCGTGCAACAGGTCGCCCACCCTCTCTGCCATAGAGCCCAGCACCTCTCCTGACGGGCTCGTCTCGTGCAGCTTCGATCTGGCTCGTTCAAGTAAACACCTGACCGCTAAAAGATCGCCATGGAGCCGATTTTGATTAGCGGTAGAACATTCTCGCACTATGCTGGCAGCATGCGAGTAAAGCTCAGAGTCGAGCAGGAGCGACGGAAGGGTTCGTGCTGCAATCTCTCGGATCTTCCAAAGCCGGCTCCCAAGACATTCCTCTAGTAGAGGCCTGAATTCAAGCAGCCCATCATACCCAGTCGTGCTCTCCAAGCGACTGAGAAGTGACAACACTGGATATACTGTCTCCACCTTCGTATTAAGGTCTGCCACACTCTGACGAAGATTCTCCAGAAGCACGCTCCGCACCGTCCGGTATCGGGTAAAGAATAACCGCGCGCTCATAGTTCCAATCTCGTGCCGCTCGTCAGAAATGCGTTTCGTACCAAAGAGCCGGTTTTGAAGAGCAGTAAACAGCATGACTGCGCAGTTTCGAATGGCCCATATCGGACTAGAAAAGGACGAAATTGCAAGCTCCAACGCCTGGTCGACGTAGGGCGCTGACGCAGTGCTAAGTTTGGCCTCGATGAACACCGTGCGAATGCAATTAAACGCATGAACCTGAGGAAGATCCATCTTTTCCTCGCTAGACGTCACCGGAGGTTGCTTAGCGACGCTGATAAGCTTTCCGAACGTGGACTTCAGTAGTGGACGGTCCTCTGTGTGCTTTGTCGTAGCCGATTCATTCTCAGCCGTTAATACTGCCGTGATCAAAAATGGCAAGCCACCCGAACGACGGGTTATATACTGGGCCTTGGTTTGGATCAAGTCAAGGTTATTGTTCAACCACTCGGCAGGCTGAGAACAGAGGGTCTTGCTCTTGTTGCAACGCCGGCAGCATGCCACAAATGCGGGATAAACAGAAGAAAAGGCGCCGCGGTGCCGCACCGTGGACAGTTGGGCAAGGACGACATCTCCTGCTCGTACAACGAGCGAGTCAGGTAGCAGGGACTGCCGATCAGGGACAGTGTTAAACAGAGCACCCATCAGTAAAGAAGACTCCTTCACAGCACGCCAGGAGTAGGAGCTGATGACTTGTGTGGCTGGCCCAAACCTTGCCTCTAGTTCTGGCTGAAAGCCAGCTTCCAACTCCTCGGGCAGGTTGCCCTCTGGGGAGTCGTGGCACAGAATATCCTTAACGACCTCCCATACTGCGAAAACAAGGTCGAAGACTTTGGATATACGAGCACCATTTTCCTCATCCTTGCTGGAGTCGCTGTAATCAAGACTTTCCAGGATGAGGCGCAAAGCAGTGAAGTAGCCATGTATCGCATGCTCGCGTACGGCCACGGCGAGATCTTGCCGTGCCTGGTCAATAGCACCCTCGAGGCGATGTATGAGATCGTCCAGAAACTCATTGTCACGAGATCGCGCGCAGAGACTCGGGCTACCATAAAGAGCAAAGCAGAGCTCAGCGACCTTCCCGCCGCCATCGCCCTCTCGACCACGCATGCCGCGAATCATTGCATAGGCCTTTTCAGCAAGAAAATCGATGTCAGCTACTGAACTGAGGTACGGCACTGGCAAATCTGCCATTTTGATGACCGCAACGCTCATTTGCCGAATGTCTTCGTAGGGATTGAGAATATTGTCAAGCAGTAGCCGCATCGTACGTGATGAATAGACGTCTACATCAAACGGAAACGGCAGATGCTTTTTTTCAAAGTGTTTCTTGTCCACTCTAGCATCTAGTCCTGCTCGAAGGACCATCATGAGCAGTCGCATCGCGCTGTGCATACGTGGGTACGACGAGCCCGGGCGGAGCTGGTCCTGGATGTGTGCCACCAGGAACTCACAAAAGCCCTTTAAGTCTGCCACTCTTTGCATCAGTTCGTCCGCACGCTGTCTCAGTTCTGCCTCATCCTGCTTAGTGTCGGCCTCCTTTGCCATCTCGCCCGCCTTGGCTAGAAGCTTCCGCGCATCACGCTGAGCACCATAAGCGGCATCACGGATGCGCTGGACGAAATGCCGTAGCATAGAGAAAACCTGGTTGCGAAACTCCGGGTCAGCCTCCATGAAGAGGTCGTCCATGCTGTTGCGCAATAGCCCATACACATAGGATGGAACAGCTTTTGATCCGACAGGACTGGCGGTGACTAGACCAAGCGCGCCCACCCGGATTGGGCGACTCGAATGATGTAGCAGGCTCTGGAGCAGTTCCTCGTTGACAAGACTAGGAGCGCCCTGCTCAACAGAGAGTCTTCCCAGGTCTTGCCCAATGGACAGGCAGCCGATCAGCGTGTACAGCTCGTCTTCCGGAAGACTCGCTGGGTGGCGACCGCCGCCACTGGGCATCATGGGCGCAACGAAGGCGTCAAACGCGGCCGGGCAGAATTTGAACATTTGTGGAAGGAGGTATACCAGGACATGCCGGCGGGTGACGTCGTTCTTGTGCAGGGCACTGTACACAGGCGGTGACCATGACGCCACCCACCTTGCAGCTGCGTTGTCGTCTGATTTGTCGTACTCCCGCTGGTATACATCCGAGTAGAGCGCAAAGAGGGTGCGGCCAACCGGCGAAGCCAGCGCCGAGCTCCCGACGTAGCCCAGGGCGTCCTCAGGTAGGTGGGGTGCGCGATCGAGAATGTACCGGCCGCTGACGTGCTTGGCCAGTTGCTCCAGTACGAAGTAGACCACTCGCATAGTCCTTGAGTACTCCAGCACCCGGTCCACCCAGGCTCGCAATATGCGCTGCTGCTGCTCTTCGGACCGCGTCTTCTCGAGAAGCGCAACGGTTTTGCCGAAAAGCTCTTTCAGAGCCCACCCCAGCTGAGCACCGCTGTCGGTCCAGAAGTCGCAGACAAACGAGAATATGCTGTTTGCATCGTCGTCCGTCACAAGCGTCCCCAGTCGTTCGCATGTGTCGACATCGGACGAGGCCGCTTGGACGGCGCGTTGCACCCACACGGAGAGCACATCGGTGGCCCGGGTGCGGTAGTCGCCGACGCCAGTGTTGTTCAGGGTGCTGTGCAGCAGCGGACGGTAGAGATCAAAGAGGAGACTGTGTCAGCGGTTGTTCCTGGCCGATCAGGCACTCGCACTTACGGTCCGAGGGCCTTGTTCTTGCGGATATGCTCGCGAATCTCCAGGATCTGCGCCTCGGGAACCACTGAGTGGGCTGGAAGCCCTGCCAGGATGCTGCGAATCCGCTCCTCAGATATCTGGGCCATGGGTGCTGTGGCCGGGGGCCAGCGGTGGTCGTGTCGTCGTCGGACAAAATTTCAGTCCCTGCATGAGCGGTGGGCGGGTGGCCCAAACGGCGAGCATGGCGGACCTATTTGGCGACGGGACGGGTCCGCTATTCAGGTCCAAGGGTCTGTACTGGGCAGATCGCCTCTATTTACACCTATTTACATTCCTGCGGTCATGCCGCGTCCCGCTTCATGAGCTTCGTGGGGCCAGGCTGCTTCTCGCGGTAGGCCAGCGGGAGGTTTTGTATGCTTTCGGGCGACGAGTAGAACTTCTGCTTCATCTTGTCGACCTCCGCGCGGAACAGCTCCTCGCCGTTCTCCTTGAACTTGACGAGGCCGTCGACGTTCTTCTGGGTGACGGGGTCCACGGGGAGGCCCTGCTGCTCGAGCCGAGCGACCACGCGGGCGCACATGGCCCACCGCATCTCGCGGGCGCCGTCTACGAGCTCCAGGATCGCTTGTGGCGCGTTGTCGCCGAGCCGCGGCTCGAGGTGGAGGACCCGGGTGTAGCCGCCAGGCCGACGCGCGTAGCGCTCCGCCAGCGGGCCGAAGACCTTGTCGAGGACGGGCCCCGGCGTGAAGACGAACCTCTCGGCCCGCTGCCGCGCCGTGTGCTGGTTGTCGGCCTTGGTGAGCGTGATGAGCTTCTCGGCGCGGCTCTGCGCCTCCTTGGCCTTGGCGTACGTCGTCGTGACGCTCTCGAACTTGACGAGGTCCGTCACGAGGTTCCGGAGCAGCGCCTTGCGGTGTGACGCCTTCCTGCTCAGGTGCCGGTGTACCATTGTGCCCGCGGTGTGATGGTGGACGTTGAAAATCCGGCGCCTTTACCCTGCAGGCGCTGCCATTCGTCGTCCAACCACCAACACCATGGGCAGGATATACGGGTTCCTCGGAGGGGCGCTCCTGACGTCGTCGGCGGCGTACCTGACGGCGCTCGAGCTCCGCAACAACAGCCGGTTCGCGGCCGGCCAGCTGCAGGCAGCCCGCGACACGCTCGAGGACATACACAAGCGCAAGGAGCCCATGACCAAAACCATCCGCTACGACCGCCGCGACGACATCGCCGAGATCAGCAAGGACCTCTGGAACGCCGAGATCGTGCGCGGCGTCAACTGGCTCTTCGGCATCCGGTGGAACAAGGTCAAGGACCGGATCGTGGACACCGCCGAGACGGTCGCCCACAACGTCAGGGAGTAGAGCAATTAATGTATGAGGTTACGTGGACGCCACGGGCGCCGCGGGGGCCGCAGGCCGCTTGCCACGGCCCGCGTAGTAGTCCCTGATCTGCTTGACCACCATCCAGTTCCACACGGGCCCCACGACGGCCAGGACAATGGCCACGAGGGTCTGCATGACGCCGTGTGTGCGCGGAGAGGCGCCCAGCATCACGCAGCTGAGCACCCAGCCGATCAGGTCGGTGGTTATCATCTCCTGGCCGCGGTCGAGGCGGCTGAGGATGATGTCTGCGCACTCGTCGGCCTCGATGGTCTCGCTGGCGCCCTCGATGAGCTTCGTGATCTCGGGCTTGGTGCGCTCCTCCTGGAGGTAGCCCTCGCTCATCGTGTTGCCGGGGAAGATACACTCGACGCGGATGCCGTAGGGAATGCACTCGTGTCGCAGCACGTCGGCGAGCGACCGCAGCGCCGTCTTGAGGGGCGCATACTGGCCGTAGCCAATGAACGAGAAGAAGGCGACCACGCTGCTGAAGAACATGATGTGGCGGGTCCCCGGCTCGGCGTCCGTGCGCCGGGCCATCTTTTTGAGGGCAGCGTGCGCAAAGAAGAGCGCCGTGTTGTAGTTGAGCTGCACGCCTTTGAGCAGGTCTGCGGCCGACATGTCGACCAGGAGGCCCGGCTGGGAGCCCCCGGCGCAGCACATGACCACGTCGGGGTCGTGGGCGGCCAGTTCGACGTCAAAGACGCGTGTGCTTTCGTCGGGGTCCGCCAGGTCGGCCCTGATGTACCACACGCGCTGGGTGTCGTTGGCGCGGTGCGACTCGATCTCTGCGACCGCCTCGACGAGCCGGGCCTCGTTGCGGGCAATGAGCACCACGGACGCGCCCCGTGCAAACACCGCCTTGGCGAGGGCGAAGCCCATGCCCTGCGAGCCGCCCGATACCACGACGAGCCGGCCGTCCACCTTGAAGCGGTTGCGGGCGCCGAGCAGCATCTGGGCCGCTGCAATGGCCACTGCCACAGCCACCAGGCTCACCGCGGCCGCTGACATGGAGCGTGCTGGTGTGTGTCCACGCTATTCTCGTGCCCGTGGCGCAGTGTGGAGGATTGGAGGAATACGCACACTGTGGGTGCAAAATATACGCACACGCACCGTTTGGTGATGACATCTATTTCGGGGTGTGCGCAACGGCCGGGATTAGAACCGAGCATGGCTCGGCGGGCGTCTGGCGAGCCGACCCCCTGTAGTGCTTAGCCCGCTCGACCCCGCGTCCTGGACCTGCGCCCCGTCGAGTGCCTGGCAGGTGTCAGCGCGGAGTAGCGAGTGAGACGGGTGGCCGGTGCGTGGCCGCCTCGACGCTCTGTGTCCCCGAGACCGACGCAAAATCCCGCTCGCCAGCGACGATCCGTTTCAGAAAAAACCCCCGTCGCGACCAGGCACATCCCGTCGAGATGGCCGTCGCCAATGCGAGATCCAGGAGATCCACGCCAGGGTCAAATTTAACCTCGCGTCTGCCCTGCGCCCGAGGCGATGCGCCGTGCCCGGCATGCGCCGAAGCCGCCAATCCACGCCTCTGAGGCGGAGCCCCTGGCGGGCACGCTCCTCGCCTCGTCGGGTGGGCCGCGCGAGGGTGGGCTCCGGGTGTCACCGGCGCCGCCTGAGTCTGGAAATAGGTCACGTGCGGTTGAAACTGACTCCAAGGCCGTATATAACTCTAGTCGTCGTAGCCTTCCTCGCCAGCTCGGTACCACGGTCGCTCTGTCGCTCGCTCTTTCGCCTCCTTCGCTTTCCCGTCCGCTCGCTCATCGTCCGCTACGATGCACCTCGTCAGGCTCTGGCTGCTCGTGGCCTCCCTCTGGGGCCTCGCGGCCGCCGTGAACCGCAAACAGTTCCCCCTGTGCAACCAGGCGGGCTTTTGCAAGCGCAATCGCTACTACTCTCAGCAGGTGGCAAAACAGGCCGCCTCCTTCAAGTCCCCCTACTCCATCGACAGAAGCAGCGTCCAAATCAACGGCGGCGTCGTGGACGGAAATATTGTCAAATCGCTCGGCACCGGCGCCGACAGCTCTCGTGTTCTGCCCTTCAAGATTAGGTACCTCAAGTCGGGCGGCGTGCGCTTCACGGTCGACGAGAAGCAGCGCCAAGACGGCGACATCGTCGTCAATTCGACCGTCCCGCTCCGGAAGGAGCGCTACGGCGATGTGTCGCGCTGGGCCTTCCAGCACGGAGACGACGGCTCTCTCGTCGACACAAACGTCAAGATGGACAAACGCGCCAAGGACTCGTTCACTCTCTCCACCCGCGGCCCCAACTGGCAGCAGCAGCCCGTTGTCGAGGTGCAGTATGATACCGTAAAGATCACTGTGTACCGCAACGGCAAGCCAGAGATTGTGGTCAACGAGCGCGGCTTCTTCAACTGGGAGCACTGGCGCCCACAGCCCCAGGATGGCAACGGTGATGACGGGTTCGGTCCGCTTGAGATCTCCGACGGCGCATGGTTCGAGACTTTCGAGGGCGGTCGTTTTGCAGACCCTAAAGCGCTCGGCCCCGAGTCCATCGCAGTGGACTTTACGTTCAAAGACTACAAACATGTGTATGGCATCCCCGAGCACACCACCACCCTTTCCCTCAAGGATACCACAAACCAGGAAAACAATCAGGACGGCGACATGTACCGTCTCTACAACGTTGACATCTCCGAGTACGAGACTGACAGCAACATGGCCATGTACAGCTCCGTCCCTTTCATGCAGGCCCACAAGCCTGGCGTGACCTCCGGTGTGTTCTGGGTCAACAGCGCTGAGACCTGGGTGGACATTGCCAAGGGTGATAGCGTCAAGACTCACTGGATCTCCGAGACTGGTGTCATGGACTTTGTTATCTTTACGGGCTCAAACCCACAGGAGGTGACGTCGCAATACTCTGAGATCACCGGCCGCATGCCTTTGCCACCATACTTTTCAACTGCTTACCACCAATGCCGGTACAGCTACTGGACGCAAGACGAAGTTCAGAAGATCAATGACGAGTTCACCCGCACCAATATCCCCGTGGACGTCCTCTGGCTCGACATCGACCACACCGATCAAAAGATGTACACCACATGGGACAAGACCAGGTTCCCACAGCCAAAGAAACTCCTCGATCACCTTGACGCCTCCAACAGAAAGGCCGTTTGCATTGCCAACCCGCACATCAAAAAGTATCCTGGCTGGTGGATTTACGAAGAGGCGACCAAGCAGGGGCTTGTGGTCCGCAATACACAGGGCAACACGTATGAAGGTGATTGCTGGCCCGGTCGGAGCGTTTGGCTTGATCCGTTCAATGAGGCAGCTCGCGAGTTCTGGAAGCAGCCCTTTTCAAAGGCGAACCAGTACTGGGCCCCAGAAGCCGACAATGTTCACATCTGGACTGACATGAACGAGCCGGCAGTATTTAGAGCACCACAGGCAAGCTTTGATAAGGGCACTGTGCTCCATGACAACTGGGAAGACCGTGCCGTCCACAATCTGTACGGCATGACCTACAACAGCGCAACGTACGAGGCGCTCAAAGCCCGCTACCAGAAAGCCCGCAGGCCGTTCACACTCAACCGCTCTGTTTTCTCCGGTGCCCAACGCACGTCGGCCACCTGGACTGGTGACAATCGCGCCGACTGGCGCTTTATGCGGCAAGCCCTGCCTCAGATTCTGACAAGTCAGGTTGTGGGCTACCAGTTCATTGGTGCTGATGTTGGAGGCTACCTTGGCGATCCCACTCCTGAGCAACTCACTCGGTGGTACCAGCTCGGCATGCTCTTCCCCTTCTTCCGTGCGCACGCAAAGTATAACACTAAGCGACGTGAGCCGTACCTTATCGAGCAGCCGTTCCAGGACCATATTGCCGATGCGATCCGCTTCCGCTACCGCCACCTCCCCGCGTTCTACACGGCTTTCTACCGCGCAAGCGTGGACGCGAAGCCTGTGTGGAAGCCGATGTACTACGCTTTCCCTCAGGATGAGGCGACTTACGAGATCGAAGACCAGTTCTTTATTGGCGACACCGGTCTTTTGGCGAAACCTGTAACAGCCGCCGGGGTCACTAGTGTTGATATCTATCTTTCCGATTCTGAGATCTACTACGACTACGCCAGCAACGGTGCTAAGACTTACCAGGGCGGCGCCACAGTCAATGTTCCGGCACCCGTCGACACGAGCAAGGGCCTTCCTATCCTCGCCCGTGGTGGGCACATTTTCGCTCGCAAGGAGGTGGCCAGGAATAGCAGTGAGGAGATGTTCACAGATCCTTTCACTCTGGTCGTCACCGTGCCACAACAAGAGAAGATCGCAAAGGGTGAGGTCTACATTGATGATGGTACCACGTATGGCTACGAATCGGGCGAGTTCATTCTTCGTGAGTTTGAGTATAACACTCGGTCACAGAACTTCTCGTCAAAGGACATTGGCAAGTCTAGCGGTGGCGACAAGCTGCGCGAGGGCGCCAAACTCGGCGGCGTCCAGTTCCTTGGCCTGCCTGGCGGCTTGACTAAAGCCAGAGTTTCTCAGGGCGGCGAGGCCACTGAGGTCAACATTGATAATGGTTACATTCGCACTGACGGCGTTTCCCTTGCCGACGATTTCCACATCAAGCTGCTGAAGTAGCTCTACAGCGAACGTAGCTCATTTTAGTCTTCTTCTTTCGACAATGAATTTTGTTATAATGTAACAGGCTGAGCTGAGCATGTGCCTTCTGGAGGCCGGCGTGTAGCCATAGCCAGCTCAAAGGTGGCTCTTGGCAGCTACGCTAGCCCGTGATTATCCGGCGTCTCTTTGAAGTCGGCGCTGCCGAGGTTGAGCTGCGTATGGACGGGTGTTTGTTTGGTTCGGATGACAAGCAATACGCTGCTGTCCGCGGTCGGCCCCACACTGAGGACGCTGTCACTCAACAAAAGCACGGTGACGAGCGGCAAAGCACCTTGAGGCGACGGTTCATGAAGACTGACAAGTGTCAATGCTAATGGAAGACATAGTACAGATCAGGTTAGTAAAATGCGCCCCTGTATCAATGGTGACGGGCCGGCCATCGGGTGTCCCGGGCACCAGCTTACTGAGTAGAGCACGACTACGGCCCCTGGAATATTAAGCGACCAGATTGAAGGGTATAGCGAAGCCCTAGGCTGAAGGTGCTCTGGCATGGTGCAACAGCACTTTGGTGGCAACACATTGACACTTCTCAGAAAAGCGGAATGAAGACGGAAAAGAAAAAAGAGACAGACTGGCAGTGCGAGGATCGAGGACCAAGTCCGAGGTAGAACCGTCTGCCGCTGGCATTGGCCGCCCATCACGCGATATCCTCTTTGCCACGCCGGTCGGCCATGAATGGTTACCCGGAATTTTCACCCCAGTGTGAGCTGTCGAGAAGGGGACACGAACCTTGAAGAGATCAACTGGAGGTGGCGCTCGTCATGCTAAGCGTGCGGTTTTGGCTCTCGTTGACAGCTCTAGCCACGCTGCTGTGCATGCTGGACAGCGCAGCTGCGGTGAAAAAGCATCTGTTCAAGACTTGCGACCAGAATGGCTTCTGCAAGCGGAACCGTCACTTCGCCGACAAGGTCGAGGAGCAGGGTCCGACCTGGACCAGCCCCTATCGCGTCGACAGCGGGTCTGTGTCGCTCAAGAATGGCGCAGTCACCGGTATGATCCATAAACGTCTCAATGGAGCACCAGACGTTGCATTGCCATTCCGGCTGACCTTTCTCCAGTCAGGAGGCGTCCGTCTACAGATCGATGAGCAGCGTCGGTTGGACGGCGATGTCTCCTTCTACGGAACAGTGGACCTCCAGAAGCGACGCTACCACGAGACGCCCAAATGGGCGTTCGTCGACACAGATCCTGCCGTCAAGACAACCGTGGAGGTGAGCGACACAAGTGGCGGCAGCTTCGAAGTTCGCGACACGGGCAACCCGGGCACAAAAGTTGTGATTGAGGCCAATCCTTTCAAGGCTACATTCTTCCGCGACGGCCAGGCCGACGTTATCGTTAATGACAGGGGATACATGAACTTCGAGCACTGGCGGCCGCTGGAAGACTCAGAAGAGTCTGCTGAGAATGCCGACGACCAGACAGCTCAGAAGGCGCCCGCTGCAGCGAACTGGGGACCACAGGAGACGGATGCCATGGCCTGGGACGAAGAGCACGACGGGCACAAGGACAACAAAGCACGTGGCCCAGAAGCAGTTGGCCTAGACGTGACCTTCCACGGCTATGAACATGTTTATGGTATCCCTGGGCATGCCGACAGCTTCTCGCTGCGCGAGACGCGAGGCGGGCGTAACGGAGGCCACACCGAGCCCTATCGTCTTTACAACGTCGACATTTTCGAATACGAGACTGATAGTCCTATGGCCATGTATGGATCCATTCCATTCATGCACGCACAGCGCGCCGACGGTGCCGCTGGCCTGTTCTGGGTCAACGGCGCCGACAGCTACGTTGACATCGTCAAGGGCGACACCAGGTCCAAGCACATTGCGGCGGATGCTGAGATGACAGTCTTGAAGCCCCGCGACGGCAAGAAGAGTACGAGCGCCCATTGGTTTTCAGAGGCAGGGGTGTTGGACTTTGTAGTGTTTGGAGGAAAGTCGCCTCAAGATGTCACGAAGCAGTATGCCGCGCTGACTGGCACCACGCCTCTACCACCCGTGTCGGCCCTCGGATATCATCAGTGCCGCTGGAACTACAACTCTCAAGAGGACCTGTTGGATGTGCATACCCAGATGGACAAGCATGGCATTCCTTACGACGTCATCTGGCTGGACATCGAGTACACAGACGACAAGAAGTACTTCACATGGAACAAAGACCAGTGGCCGGATCCGCAAGAAATGATGAGTGTGCTGGACCATACCGGGCGCAAGCTCGTGGCCATCATCGACCCTCACATCAAGGTAGCGGAAGGGTATAAGATTGTGCAGGATATCGAGAAGTCTTATGCCATCAAAAACAAGGAAGGCAATACGTTCCACGGGCACTGCTGGCCGGGAGAGTCCGTATGGGTCGATACGTTCAACCCGGATGCGGTAGAGTACTGGAAGAAGCCGTTCTCCAAGTCGAACACAGAGTTCGGTGGCGCTGCTGACAACCTGCATATATGGAACGACATGAACGAGCCGTCAGTGTTCTCTGGACCTGAGACGTCTGCTCCGAAGGATGCTGTTCACTACGGCAACTGGGAGCACAGAGACTTGCACAACATCTACGGCATGACGTTCCATAACGCCACTGTCCAGGCCATGGAGGCGCGGTACGGCGGTGCGCAGCGTCCGTTCGTGCTCACTCGGTCTTATTTTGCTGGCTCTCAGCGGCTGTCCGCAATGTGGACCGGCGACAACATGGCCAAGTGGGAGTACCTCAAGGTGGCGCATCCCATGCTGCTCTCGCTCGGCGTTGCTGGGTACCCGTTCGTGGGCGCAGATGTTGGAGGCTTTTTTGGGAATCCCTCGAAGGAGCTACTGACACGATGGTACCAGGCTGGCGCGTTCTACCCGTTCTTCCGCGCTCATGCCCACATCGACTCGAAGCGTCGCGAGCCATACCTGCTCGAGCAGCCATACCGGGACATTGCCACCGAGGCGATCCGGCTGCGCTACGCGCTGCTGCCGTCCATATACACGGCGTTCCATCGCACGTCGCGCGATGGCGTGCCGGTTCTGCGGCCCACGTACTTTGTCGCGCCGGAGAACGAGGCAACATACGGCCTGGACGACCAGTTCTTTGTTGGCGACACGGGCCTGCTCGTCAGGCCCGTGACGGACGAGGGCGCGACGCACGTCGACATCTACATCCCCGACGGAGAGACGTACTACGACTACTTTGGCAGCAAAGCGTTCAAGGGCGTGGGCAGGCACCGGTACGACGCGCCGCTGGAGCGCGTCCCGGTGGTTGCTCGGGGCGGACACATTCATGCCCGCCGCGACCGGCCGCGGCGCAGCAGCGCGCTGCAGACGTACGACCCGCTGACGCTGGTGGTGGCCGTCTCGGCGCACGGCGACTCCGAGGGCGAGCTGTATCTGGACGACGGCCAGAGCTACGGGTACCGGGACGGCGAGTTTGTGCATCGGCGGTTCCGGTACGACCGAGCGGCGCGCCGACTCACGTCCGAGGCGGCGGAATCCGCGAAGACACCGAAGAAGAAGGGAGGCTACGTGGAGCGGATGGCGCGCGTCCAGGTGGAGAAGATCCGGGTGTTGGGGGCGCCGGCGGGCGTGCGGACGGCGCGGGTCGAGCAGGGCGGCAAGACGTGGGACGCTGAGGTGGTAGACGGCGTCGTGCGCAACCCCAAGGTCCTGGTGACGCAGGACTGGACCATCTACCTGGCCTAGGCGCCACGGGCCCCCGGGGCCGCCCCGTCGCTGCCTCCATGGCCACCAGGGCAAGGGTCCTTCCGTTTGCAGAATAAATGAAAATTCGGTGTATGTGGGTCGAAATTGCAACACGTAAGGTGTATTGACACGCGATCAGCGTAGGACGGACACAGCAGCAGACCCTGGCGGCCAGTCCTTCTCCCGTCGTCTCGACTCCTCCGCGGCCGTCTAGACCCCACACCCGCGGCCCCGGGCCCATGATCCGAGCCCCGCACCAACCGAGACCTGCTTGACACGTCGGGTCGCTGGGGGGACGCTACATCTCAGACCACGGCGACCATGGTGGAGGACAAGTACATTGGCCTCGGCCTGGCCATCAGCTCGTCGGCAGCCATCGGCACGAGCTTCATCCTCACCAAGAAGGGCCTCCTGAACGCCTCCAAGTATGACGAGGCTGGCGAGTACGAGTTCCTCAAGCACCCAATATGGTGGGCCGGCATGCTCACCATGGCCGTCGGCGAGGTCGCAAACTTTGCAGCCTACACCTTCGCTCCGGCCATCCTCGTGACGCCCCTGGGCGCCCTCTCAGTGCTCATCGGCGCCGTCCTCGCCGCCTTCATCCTCAAGGAAGAGCTCGGCGTCCTCGGCCGGATGGGCTGTGCCATCTGCCTCATTGGCGCCGTCATCATCATCCTGCACGCGCCGCCAGACAAGGACATCAAGACCGTCGACGAAATCCTCAACTACGCGGTCCAGCCCGGCTTTCTGTTCTACGCTGTCGCCGTGTGCGCGTTCAGCGCCCTCATGATCTACAAGGTAGCCCCAAAGTACGGCCGCAAGAACCCCATGGTCTACATCAGCATCTGCTCGGCCATCGGCTCCATCACCGTCATGAGCGCCAAGGCGTTTGGCATCGCGCTCAAGCTGACCTTTGCCGGCAACAACCAGCTGACACACCCTTCGACCTATGTCTTTGCCATTGTCGTTACGGTGTGCATCATCACGCAGATCAACTACTTCAACAAGGCCCTTGACCAATTCGAGACGTCCATCGTGAACCCGCTCTACTATGTGACCTTTACGACCGCCACGCTCTGCGCGTCGTTCATCTTGTTCAAGGGCTTCAACACCACTAACACCGTCAACACCATATCCCTCCTATGTGGCTTTCTCACGATCTTTGCTGGGGTGTATCTTCTGAACATCTCACGCGCAGACCCCGACGGCGAGGGCCTGCTTCCGCCGAAAAGTCTCGACGGTATGCCGATGGAGAATGCCGTTGCATCCTTCCAGACTCGTCGCTCCATTCAGGTCAACCGGGGTTCCTTCTCGCGCAGCCACCGCCGCTCGAATTCGCTGCACGAGCAGGAAGCACGGCTGGTAAATGACTACGAAGAGGAGAGCCTCGGCCTCACCCGGCTCGACGAGGACTCAGACAATGACTCGGACCTGGACCAGGAATACTACGAAAACAGGCGGCCATAGCATATACTGATACATATGTGCCTTGCATCACTTCTTCTCAACGGCGAGCTCCTGTCGAAAGCGCAACGTGTTACGCGCTATATCGCTCCACTGGCACAGTGAGTGGCATCGAGGGCAGCGTCCTTGCACTGGCAGTAAATGAGATCCTTTGGAGTCGGGCCGCACGCGCTGCTCCTGCTCTAGGAAGTGGGCCGCAAGAGGTCGCAGCAGGGCAACAAAAGTACAGCCCTCTACAGGACACACGGCGGCCAAATCTCGGGCGTAGTCGATCGCCGCGTTCGTGATGCCACAGGTCGGCCGGCTGTCGTCAGTGCTATCACCGCGCAGTGCTCCCAATACGAGAAGAGCACACGTCTTTTCATAGTACTGCTGCGACCGTCGCTGTTCGGCCGTTGTGACACTTATGTTAGCCTCGGGGTCTGAGTCGTATTCGCTCTCAGAGCCGGGATCGTCAGAGCGGTCGTTGTCACCTTGTGTCGCTGCAGCGGGCGCTCTTCGACGGGAATCTGGACGTGGTGCTGTCTTCGCCACACCGTACTCAAACGATGGCAGCCCTCCGTCGACGACCGCTACCTCCACTGTTGGGGGTATGTCAATGCTGAACTTGTTCTTGTGCCACGCTGTCGCGACATCCTGCGAGAAGATGGCGACCTTGAGAGGCATTCGCTGGAAGAAATCTGCCCGCAGCAGCAGTCGGATGTTGGCCACATGCTTGGGAATGCTCCGGACGGTCCCCTTGCGCTTCGCCACTCGGGCATCAGGAGGGATATGGCGCGTTTGATATGAATGTTGCCACGCGTGCTCAAACTGCAGCGCAGCGATGTTGGAGGGGAATCCGTACACGATACACATCATGTGCCACGGCCGCTTCGTGTCGTGGCGCGTCTTCCACGCGCCGCCGCGCTTGAGGTCGCCATTGTGCTGTCGCAGCCGCTGTATTAGCCACGCGAGGCTGCTGGAAAGAGGCCACTCACACGCTTCGGGTCTGGGGTGCTGCCGACGTAGAACGAGTTCTTGAGCTTGGAGCTCTGGAGCAGATAGCAGCAGTAGAACAGCGGGAACTTGTCTGTTCGGCTCATACAACGGCGTATCTTGACCTCATCCGGGGGTGTTTGGCGACAGGGTCGGGTTAATCTCAGACAAATCTGTTGGTCGTCAACGCCGCACAAACAGGTCACGCGCGCAGGCACGTGACCCGTTTTTGCCACTTCCCCGCCTTTGGCGAACGCCTCCGTAACGAGCCTATCGCCTCCCGCCCTATACAATAAGGAGCAATAATACATTATACTAGATGTCGTCGATATCCAGCTTGTCGTCGTCGTCCTCGCCTTCGCTCTCGGAGTCGTTCTCGCCAAACTCAAAGTTGCACTCGTCGTCGCCCTCGTGGTCGAATGTGCCGGTCTCGTTGATCTTGGCCGACTCTGGGAGCTCGCCTTGCGCCTTGAGCGTGCGGGCCTCGTCGGCGTTGTACTTGAGAATGACATCGGCCTGGCCGTCCTGGAACTCGCGGAGCGAGAGCAGGATGATATCTCCTTGCATGATCCAGACCTTTTTCCGGAGCTTGCCGCGAATATGAGCCAACCGTCTCACGCCGTCGAAGCACTGGGCGTCGAGCCGGCCGTTGCCGAGCATCTTGAGGACCTGCGCGTACTCCTGTCCCTCATCCTTGAAGATGAGCTCGCGCTTCATGTGGAAGCCGTCGTTCTTGCCTCTCCGGCGGTTCTTGCCGCCCTTTCCCTTTGACTTCGGCATAGTGTCGTTGTTGTCACGTTTGCTCAACCGGTCTGCGTGCCTTTTTTAATGCTGGGCGTCACAATTTTCAGATGACGTAAGACGGGGCGTGGCGCTTTATCAGCGCGCAGCACGTGCTGTGTAATACAGCGAGCATATGATTAGTCAGCGATGTACGGCTTGAGCGGCTGACTCAGCAACAGTGATCGGCTTACATCAGGCAGGAGTGCGGCTCAGCGGTGTTGAGGGCGCCTGCGGCAGCAAAACACCCGTTGACGGCGACAGAGTGCGCCGGCAGAGGCCCTGACGGTCCCCTCCTCGGCCCCGCAGCCGCCGGCCGGCCAGGTCTTGCCCGGTGCGCGGGCGAACGGCCCTACAGCTGCCGCCATCCTGGGCAAGATTCCAATGTAAACCTCTGTCAACGCCACCCACAACACCATGGACGCTTTTGAGGCGCGGCTCCAGTTCATCAAGCTGCTCCAGCGGCTGAATGCCTCGGCGCAGAGCAACGCCAACGCGGCGCAGTTCGTGCTGCGGCACCGTGACCTCGAGGACGACCTGTATTCGGTGATGCTGGAGGAGCTCCAGAAGGCGGCGGTCACGGAGCGCCTCAACATCCTCTACTTTGTCGAGGTGCTGTGTGGCACGCTGGAGGAGGCCGAGGCCAAAGCGTCGAGGCGCAGCCCGGCGTCCTCCGAGAGCCCTGCTCCGAAAAAGTCGGACGATGCCATGGACGTGGAGGCGCCGGCGCAGCGGACAGCATCGCCGTCGTCGCGGTATCTGCGGTGGATAGACCGCGACCTGGCGCAGATCGTCGACTACGTCGTGCCCGAGGCGGGCCGGATAGCGCTGCTGAACGTGCCCGGGACGTGGGAGATCTTGCGAGAGCTGGAGCGGAAGCGGTTCTGCTCGGCCCAGAGCATCACGGCTGCGCGCGAGCTCCTGGAGGAGCGCGACAGGGCGTGCCGGGCGCTGGCGGCCGACGCCGGGGGCGAGGGCGGCGTGGCTCTGAGCCGGGATCAGGTGCTGCGGCGGATGGACGAGGACCGGGAGCGGAGCAAGCGGTGGAAGGAGAACATATGGCAGATCGACTACAGCGACCACCGGCTGGCCGAGTTTGAGAAGCTGTGGGACGCGCCGGCGGCCAAGCTGACGCCGCTGGACCTCGAGGAGATGCGAGAGGCAAACGAAGTGTACAACAGCTGTGTAAAGCAGTGACCATGCTCCAAGCATTACTCATGGGCTTACTATATAACGTATCGCATGCAAACCATTAATAAATATCATGACCACAGCGGTGGCGGCGTTGGCTTTTGTGGCGGAGGTGTCAGGGTGGCGTGGCGGAGGCGTCAGGTGGAGGCTGCGTGGCGGGTCATTAATCAAAGCCAAAGTCGCCCTTGAGGATGCGCTCGGCGGTAGGGGTTGGCGGACGCTTGATGCCGGAGATGTCGGCCTTGTCTTCGTCGAGGTATGTGGGGGAGAACTTGATGGCTACGCTGGGACGGCGGTAGTGGTGGCGCATGTCGTTGGGCTCTGCCATGCTCTTTGCGCGGCCGAGCCGGCGGGGCTGCGGGGAGGCGTCTGGCGAGGACGGGTCGTCGTCGAAGGGGTCGGCGGGGACGTGGGGGCCGGCCTTGGGCGGGGGTCCGCTGATGCTGGCGCTGCGGGCGGGGAAGTACGAGCTGTAGGACGCCGCACGGTGGTGCTGGCTGGTCGGGCTGGCGTCGCTCGGGGAGGACGACTGTGGCGGGGACGGCGGGAAGGCCCACTTGAAGGCCGACGAGTAGCCGAGGGCCATCTTGGCCTGGGGGCTGGCGGGCATGCCGGGGCTGTTGGCCGAGCCGAGCTTGTAGCTGGGGTTGTCGCTGGAGGTCTGGAGGCCGGTGAGGGGTCCCGAGGGCCGCCGGCCGGCCGCGAACTGCTGTGTCGGGGAGAAGGCCGAGTTCATGAGCGGGGAGGTGTACGAGAGGCGTCTGTTGAGGGACGACGGGCCCTGGAGGGGCGCTTGGGCGCCGGGGCCCTTGCTAGGGATGGCGATGGGGTCTGCCGAGTTGTTCATGGCCCGGGTTGCTGGTCCGTCGGGGCGTCCCTGTGTCTTTTATATGGCCTAGTCGCTGTCCGCCCTTGCTTTTGGCGATTTTGCGATTCCGTCCACCGCATTGCAGCGCCTTATCGCGGGGTGTGGAGGAGGGGACGGAGGACGGGGCGGCGAGGAAAGAGAAGGGGACAAAGGGAGGGGCGTACGGAGCGGCCGGGGCGGCCGGCGGACGCCGTAGACGGCGTGGGCGGCGAGAAACCGCCGTTGCGAGAATCATACGCCCGTGTAAAGTGTGCTGCTGCATCCTCGAGTACTGAGGTACGCAGAGGCGTCATGGATCCGTCTT
>JANJPH010000062.1:0-42916 GCA_030407195.1 [Candida] tunisiensis
CTGCGCCGCGCGCGCCCCCTCGCGCGCCCGCTCCCTGCGGGCCCGCCTCGCCGCCCCCGAGCCGCCCCTCTCAGCCCCCCACCGAGCCGTCTCAGCCCCCCACCGAGCCTTCTCAGCCTCCCGCTGTGACACCTCCTTCTGAGACTGAGCCTTGTGAGCCTCCTTCCGGGACCGAGCCGTGTGTGCGCCCTTCTCAGCCCAGCGACATGCGCCTGACTGCCGGCCACATGTGCCGTCGCTCGTGCCGTGGATTAAGGTTGCGTTCCCGCCAGGGACGTGGATCCATTGCGCTGGGGCACAAAAACACCAGCAGGCTCCCCGTCCCGCTCCGCCAAATCACATAAGCAACTGTCCGGGGACGAGTCTAGGTCAGAGGAAAAAGGACACATCTTGCGAAGATCGCTTTGAACGGGAACAAGCTGAGCAGACCTGCGTCCAGCGCAAGCTTAACATGCCGCTCTGCACATCGATGCACGATGCGCGCCCGACTTGTTTCAACCCCACGGCAGCACAGGGCACGAGCAAACAAATGTATTTCAACATTGCAAGGCATTCTGCCCCTCAATCCGAGGATCCTTTTCTGGCGGCGAGTCCACTGCATCGAAAGGCCGATGCTGGGCTGGTCAGTCGTATCTGTAGATGGTAAATCCGCGTCCGCTGCGTCCGCCTGCTCTTTACGTTGCAGCCATAAATGTCGTCTGTCCAGGTCAGGGAGTGGGCCAGCCATATCCTGCCGAGCGATATAAATAAGCGGCAAGTTCTCAGTCCACGTTCAGCATCCGGAAGGTAGAGTAGCAGGTGTCGGCGCGCATTGACATCTAGTTTCTGCGCAGTACCGGACACGACCCAGTCTGATCCATTGGACAAGTGCAGCAGGCTGGACGAATCATGTCGAACAACGCGAATTCCGGTCTCAAGCCTGGTTACCAGGTGAATCCGGAAGCGCCTAATGACGCGTTCACCGAGAAGGCTGCGCCACCGCAGACCTATGACCATCCCCTCGACACTGTCGGCACCGGAGAAAAGAGGCGCAGAGCCAGTTCCATCACGCCTGCAGATGCAACGAGTTCTATGGCCATTCAGGAAAAGCTCGAGAACCCACTCAGTACCGTCCCCGATGAACAGCTCATGGAAGATGCGCAGCAGTTTGCCGAAATTCATGGCATGGGTGAGGACAGAAAACTCTTTGCACAGGGAGCGCTTCTTGCGAAGACAGGGCGCACCGATCATCTCGATCCGGCAGACAGAGAGTGGGTGGAGAAAGAGCTGACCCACAGGTGGCAGCAGCCGCGAACTCTCTACTACCTCACTGTCCTCTGCGCCATGTGCGCTGTAGTGCAGGGTATGGACGAGACAGTCATCAACGGTGCCCAGCTCTACTTCAAAGATGAATTCGGCATGGCCGGTATGAAGAACGAAACCTGGATTATGGGTCTAACTGTCGGCGCTCCGTATCTCTGTTGCTTTGTCATTGGCTGCGCCCTCACTGAACCGCTCAACAACCTACTGGGCCGGAGAGGAACCATCTTTTGGTCATGCTTCATTGCAGGCGCTGCCTCGATCTGGGAGGCATTCACCTACTCGTGGCCGCAGCTGTTTGCTGCACGCTTTGTGCTGGGCTTTGGTATCGGCCCGAAGTCTACGACTACGCCAGTGTTCGCGGCCGAATGTTCGCCGGCGCCCATTCGAGGCGCTCTCGTCATGATGTGGCAGATGTGGACTGCATTCGGTATCATGCTTGGTTTTATTGTGTCAGTCATCTTTATGCCTAATGGCAGCACGCTCACTCCGACTATTTCATGGCGTATCATGCTGGGTTCTACTGTGGTAGCGCCTATCTTTGTTTGCGCCCAGGTGTACTTTCTGCCTGAGTCACCGCGTTGGTATATCAAGAAGGGTCGCTATGCGGATGCGTTCAAGAGTTTGATCCGTCTGCGGCCCAGCAGACTGCAGGCAGCGAGAGATCTCTATTATATGAGCGTCCAGATTGAGATCAGCGAGGAGATCAACCGTGGCCATAACCTGCTCTATGACATCTTTGCTGTGGGTCGCAACAGACGGGCCTTCTACGCGTCTCAAGTTGTGTGCTTTATGCAGCAGTTCACAGGTGTCAACGCCATTGCCTACTACTCTTCTCAGATCTTCGTCGACTCGGGCTTCTCGCACAAGCAGGGTTTGCTTGCATCGATGGGTTTCGGTATGGTCAACTTTTTTTTCGCGTTGCCGGCAGTCTTCACTATTGACACATATGGCAGACGCTTCCTACTGCTGTGGACGTTCCCGTTTCTAGTGGTCTTCCTGCTGTTCACTGGGTTTTCGTTCTGGATCCCGGACACATCAAAGGCCCGGATTGCGTGCGTTACAACCGGCGTCTACCTCTACACGGCGTTCTACTCGTTTGGCATGGGCCCTGTGCCCCTGACGTACTCAGCTGAGGCGTTCCCGCTGCATGTTCGCGATGTCGGCATGTCGCTTGCCACTATTACGCTGTGGGGGTTCAACTTCATCCTGTCGCTCACTTTCCCGCCGTTGCTCAAGTCATTCAAGAACCAGGGTGCGTTTTCGTACTACGCTGCGTGGAATCTGATCGGCTGGTGCCTGACGTTCTGCTTTGTTCCCGAGACCAAGGGCAAGACCCTCGAGGAGCTGGACCACGTTTTCAGCGTACCGACCGCGAGGGCCATCAAGCACCACCTCAAGTACCTGCCACACAACACAAGGAAGTACGTATTCTTCCAGAAGAACCTTCCGGAGGCGCCCGATCCCTACTAATGACCTATAATGTACGAATTTTTGCTTTGCGAAGGTCGAGCTGTGGCCGTATAGTTTGCATCTAACCAGAGTCGAGCATCGGTTAAGCTGTGGCAGATCGTTTAAGAAGGACGGGCCGATTTCGGCTGCGACCTCCTGGCCCAGACGACTGTCACACAGAAGTAGAACCACGGGCGACGGTCCAGGGCCGGAACCTCGACCAAGACACTCCGAAACGACGTCGTCAATCATGTTCATGTTCATTGCCCGCGATGACGACGTGTTACCCGGGGGCTGCGTGCCTGATGCTCGCTTCTCAATAGTGCATCGTAGTTGGGCGTTGGCTGTTTCGCGGACGACACTCAGACAGCCCCTGACAAGACGTGCCGTCTGGCCAGCAACGTCGCGAAGCATCCAGTCTAACCCTCCGTCTGGCGCCCGTCGAGTGAGTCGCGTCGTTCCCGCCCCGTACGAGCACGCAGCCGCTCACGCTGGCCACGGCCAACATGACACCAGTGACGGCGTCGCCAGTGGCGGCTCCTGCTCCAGTACACGATATAGACACGTTGGAAAAGGGCAAGGAGAACGAACGGACGCCAGCGGACCCGCTCACCGAGCCAAATCACCTTCCAGACGCTAAACCGCCCCTTGCCCACCCAGCTGCGCCACAGATCCATACCGTGGCGTACGACCCCAACGAGGCCAACGCTGCCGGCGACTGGCAAGACATAGACAGCTCAGATGGCGAGCATCTCGCGGCCACCTCCACGCCAGTCAGATCAGCACGTCGGCGAGCACCAAACGGCGCTCCACCCCACCGCATGGCGGATGTCCCCGAGCAACCAGGTGACGCTCTCGCAGGCAACGAGGACACCGTCGATCCGAGGGCCACGAACGGCTGGAAAGCTCCCAACGGCGGCGCGTCGTCGTCTCGAAACAGTCTGCAGCATCTGAGGGCGCCGTCGTCTCGACGCAGCTCTGCATCAGGTTCGTCGCAGAACGGACCCCGGCAGGCGTATGGACACATATACTCCGGCCGAAGCCGACTCAACAAAGGCAAGCAACGGTTGAAGCGCTTTACAGGCACAGGGGCCTCACAGCGGCGGCCCAGTAATTGGAAGAGTGACATGGCAAACTCTAACTTCATGAAACAAGTCAAGCAAGTAGCGGCACCGTTTAAAGCTTCAGTGGCCAGCAGCGAATCTGTGCCACGGTCAGGCATGGCCGCACATGGCACCAGCTCGGAGCAAACGGCTCCTCAGGAGGAGCCTGATTCGAGTGTGCTGGAGAACGGGACGAATACTTCAGAATCGAAGGAGACCGTGCCTGCCAGCAATAGCTCAGTTGTGTCGGACTCTCGGATAGCAAAGGAATCCGCCGTTGATAGTGCCAATGCTGCGCCGCGAACAGGCGCAACTCCCAGCGCTGGCACCCCGGCGCGACCTAAAATCACCAGTCGGTTAGGTAGCGTGGATGGCCCATCAGGAAGTGGCTGGGGTCCTGGACTGAGGCGTTCACGCTCCAAGAGTGAGGTAGGGCTGAGTGACCACTTCCGTCGCCTGCTAGACGTCGGAGCCAAGGAGCCATACACATTTCCACGAAACAAACGCAAGTCAACCGGGTCCCGGCTGACGCCACAAGGCGAGGAGCGAGAGGAAGACCCCAATGTGTACTCCGACACAGAGGTCGAAGCCAAACGCCGAACTCGACCGCACCGCAAGCGACACTCTTATGCTGTAGGCGGCCCAGCTCGAGCACTCACTACTTTGCCGGCGGCAGCAGAATCAACATGGGTACCCCGTAGGCGATCTCACGCTAGACAGAATGCAAGCTCGTTCCAGCGGTGGCGCGATCTCAAGGCAGGGCTCAAGATGATCAAGTTTAGGAAGCGCAAGGAAGAGGCTCTGAAACGTGACATCAAGAAGACCACGGAGCTCATCAACGAACTATCGGCCGTCGCCCCTGCAGCCATTATGATGGCGTCGCAGTTCCAGCGCGATGATGACGACTCGAAGCGTGTGCCAGTGCTGCTAGAACAACTCAGCATTAAGGTCCGTGATATCACAGAAAACCCCAATACTGAGACGAAGAATCGGCGCTACCGACTAGAGATGGAATATGGTTCTGGTGCAGCACGGCTGAAATGGAGCATCATTAAGGAAACAAAGGAACTGTACCAATATCACAACAGGCTCAAAACGTTCAGCAGTTTGAAGAGTACACCATTTGGCACGCGACCGCTGTTTCTACCAAAGTTCCCGAAACCGCCGGTCCTTCAAGGTTTTCCGCATTTCTCATGGAAACCGGGTCCCGACCGAGACGAGGCTTCACGATTACGGCAGTCAGCACGACGCGCCTTATCTACGGGCAACCTTAAACAGCGTGGACCGGTTCTGGAGCAAAGCCGTCAAGGCTCTGGAATATCTCTTAGCGACGATGCTGTGGTGTCGCCTTTGCCTGCGGTTGCGGATAACCAGCTACCCGAACAGAATTTCCAGAATTCACTCTCCCCCATCAGCTCGGCACCTGGTAGTCGCCCACCGCTGATCCGAGCGTCGACATCACCGCAGCCATCGATGCAGAACATAGATGCAGTGGTCCCATCGCGTAGTACCCCAGGTGGCTCGCGACCGCGGAGTATCCAGTATCAGAACCTGACCCCGACCGTGACGGAGCAACAGGAGGACGCTGCTACACCGACTGGTTACGAGCCGGATCAACCCGGCGCCGGGGCATTTGCCCCTGCAGGTCGGGATGCAAATCGCTTGCCGGAGGGCGGCCATGCCATTGCCGAGGCGGCTGAGCGGCTAATGCGTAGGGAGAACGGATCTCGAGATGTCTCTCCGCTGAGCAGACCTCACACGGAAATCAACACACCGCCCCACATGATGAGCCGTGGCACGGACGGCGTATCCAGATCTGTGCCCCGTGTGATCAATGAAACAGCCACACTTGACTCCCCTACTGCACCAGCTCCGTCTCATCCACTGACACCTTCGGCATCGTCTATGCCCGGTCCCCCGGTAACATCGTCCCCGCTTGCTGATGGTCCAGTACACCCAGAAGGACCTTCGTCGCCACAAGCATTGGGTCAGCGAGAAGGGCGACGAGAACGGTTCTCCAGGTTGTTTCGATCACGATCGCCCAGCGTGTCAAGTCGGGACACGAATCGACGATCACGTAATATGTCGCTGGACAGTGTACGTTCACGCGATTCATTCGGTTCGAATTTACGACGCCGAAGTCTTTACAGTCTCCGACAGGCATTTGCAGATCTGGCATCCCCGATGGGATCTCGTCGAGATTTGACGTCGGAAGAGCAGGCGGCACGTGAGAAACAAATTCGAGAGGAGCAGATGCGACGTGAGGAGGCCAACAAGGTGGCTCTAGAAAAGTTCCGCCGCGAGATTGAGGAGTACTTCCTTGATCTGTTCCGGATCTTTCGGTTCCGCCCCGAGGCGAACAAGTTATTTGCATTCTTGGAAGTGTCGAACATGAGCATTCGGCTTGCTCCTGAAGGTTCATTTCATGGGAAAGAGGGGTACCTACGCATTCGAAATAGTTCGGAGCAGCAGGGGTGGCGTGTGTCGCATTGGCGGCCCCGGGACCTTGGAGACATGGTGTTACGCCACACACAGAAATGGTTTTTGGTCCGCCATTCGTACATTGTTGCCGTGGACAACATATCTCAGACAAATCTGCTCGAGGTATTCCTTGTTGATTCACAATTCAAAGTAACGCACAAAGCACTGTCTGGTCAGCGCACAGAGGAAGAGCCCACTGGCGGGGCCGAAGGCAAGCTTCATCTATCAATCCACTTGGAGAATGCTGAGCGAAAGCTGAAGCTCGTTGTGGGATCTTATCGCACTCAAGCTCAATGGATTCACAACATCAATCTCATGAAAGAAAACACTATTTGGTCTAGGACACAGCGATTCAACTCCTTTGCTCCAGTGCGCCATGGCGTGTACGCAGAATGGTTTGTCGATGGGCGCGACTACTTCTGGACACTGTCATGCGCTCTTGACATGGCGAAAGATTGCATTTACATTCACGACTGGTGGCTTTCACCTGAGGTATATCTGAGGAGACCAGTTCAAGGGAATCAGCAATGGAGACTCGACAGGGTGCTCAAGCGAAAGGCCGAGCAAGGAGTGAAGATTTTCGTGATCGTATACCGCAACGTCGGCAACACGGTCCCCATTGACTCCATTTACACCAAGTATTCACTGCTGGATCTTCATCCTAACGTTTTTGTGATGCGCTCGCCAAATCAGTTGCTCCAGAATACCTATTTCTGGGCCCATCACGAGAAATTGTGCCTCATCGATCATTCTGTTGCGTTCGTGGGTGGCATTGACCTTTGTTATGGCCGCTGGGATAGTCCAGATCATTCGCTAACAGATGATACAGTCGCACCAGGCATGCTGCCTCTTGCCACGCAAGTGTGGCCAGGTAAAGATTATTCAAATCCTCGCGTGGCGGACTTCAGCGTCTTGCATGAGCCGTATGCGGATATGTACGACAGAAACGAGGTTCCGCGGATGCCATGGCACGATGTGCATATGATGGTGTCGGGTCAGCCAGCCAGGGACCTAGTCCGTCATTTTGTGCAGCGCTGGAACTTTCTTATTCGTCAAAAGAGACCATCACGATGGACCCCGCTTCTTTTGCCGCCACCGGACTTTAAGAGCCATGAGCTTGACGCTCTCGGTTTCCGCGGCACCTGTGAGGTGCAACTGCTGCGCTCGTCGTGTGGATGGTCGATGGGTCTGTCTGAACCGGAGCATTCGATTCAAAACGCGTATCTCAAGGTGATTGAAACGTCAGAGCACTTCATTTACATCGAAAATCAGTTCTTCATCACCTCGACGACTTGGGAAAACACGAAGATCGAGAACCGCATAGGCGACGCTTTAGTGGAGCGCATCATCCGAGCACATGAGCGGGGCGAGAGCTGGCGGGCTATCGTCGTTATTCCTTTGATGCCAGGTTTTGAGGCGCAAGTAGACGAACAAGGAGGAAACTCTGTGAGGCTTATCATGCAATGCCAGTTCATGAGCATCAGTGTTGGGCCTCACTCCATATTCAGTCGTCTGGAACGGGCAGGGATTGATCCAGCGGATTATATTCACTTCTTCTCGCTGCGCAAATGGGCAAAGATCGGTCCGAAGCGCAAACTTGTGACCGAACAGCTTTACATTCACTCCAAGGTTATGATTGCCGACGATCGCATAGCGATCATAGGCTCCGCCAATATCAACGAACGATCGATGCGCGGCAACCGGGATTCCGAGGTTTGTGCAATCGTCAGGGATACGGACCAGATAGATTCTGTCATGGACGGTCGGCCGTTCAAAGTGGGCCGCTTCGCCTACTCATTACGTGTGAGGTTGATGCGGGAGCATCTGGGTGTTGATGTGGACCAGATCGAGCGAGTCGAGAGATCCACTCGAAGCGCTGTTGATGCGATGAGCAGAGCTGCAGGCACACATTCTACGGCGCAGCAGCCATCTCATCCACAGCGAGGAAGCGTGGTGAGCGACGATGGAAGTTACAGCTACGATACCTACGCAGAGAGCTCGTACAGACACCACAGGGGTGCGAGCGAGGGGGGAGGCAGCGGTGACTATCACGCACCAACAGCCATTGTAGACCCGGTAGACGGCTCTCTGGCAATGGAAGAGCCAGAACTAAGGGTGGAGGTGCCAGAATTACGCGGCGGTGAGTTGCCTCCTGGTGCCGCTGTGCAGAACTTTGCTCAGAATTATGCGGCATGGAATGAGATCCCATCTTTCAACCATCTGGCTGGCATTGACAACAAAGGGTTCCGCGAGAACAAACCTATCAGCACTGATAGCCGTGTCCAAGGCAACGCTCGCCACAGAGCAGACGTTGAAGGCAACGGCGTTGATTCTCACCTTATTGCACGCTCGGAGAGCAGTGCTGGTACCGGTGCGCCAACTGTGTCTGTCAGTTTTGCCCCGTCTGAGCACGGCCATTCCAGCGAGGCAGCTACGTTTCGCGAGAGTTTTGAAGAGCGCAGTGCTGGTCTCGATGCTATGACGAGCGCAGCGTTGCAACAGACCCTCCTGCGTCTCAAAAACGGAGAAATTCCATGCGATGTCGAGGCGCTGAAACGCGATATTTACCGCGGAGTGGCATCACCATCGACTGGCAATGACCATGGAGATCGGCCGAACTGCTCCCCTGGTGGTGATGGCGACGCTGGTAGCAGTCCAACTACAGCTGCGTCAGACGTTGGTGATCTGCCATCCATGGTGGCCATCGACCCCTATGGATTCAACGATCCTTTGGACGATGATTTCTATTACGACGTTTGGCTGTCTATCGCCGAAAAGAATACGGACATCTTTCGACGCGTGTTTCGATGCCAGCCAGACAACGAGGTGCGTACCTGGAAGGAGTATAAGGAATACGTGGCGTACAGTGAAAAGTTTGCCGCGAAACAAGAGGGCGATGCAGGTGCCTTTGATGGGGGAGCCCAGGCTCCATTTGGACCGCCATCGGAGGCTTCAGCGCAAGATGCAAATGGGCACATGAACGGCGGTGAGAAGGGCAGTCATGATGAGCTTGCCGCCAGCGATTCGGCGTCACCGTCGTTGCGGGAGAAAGAGCCCGTACCACCCCCTGCTGCCCACCCTACGCGGCGTCGCAAAAGAGCAGGGACGCGCGGCAGCCGAGGCAAGTTCTCCTTGTCCAATGACCACGTTCTGGATGCAGCTGAGGCCGAGAAGCTTCTCAACAGGATCCAGGGCAACGTGGTGGTGTTCCCGACCCACTGGCTCAGCCATGTGGTACAGAGTGGCAACTGGTTCTACAACGCAGACCGCCTGCCGCCATTAGAAATTTATGACTGACGAACAACATATTTAGCCTTTAATAGTAATGGTACACTCAATTTGACTTGAAAGGGAGGATCGTCGCATAATCGAGGACGCATTGGCGTTTGGTTTGGCCGTTCACAGTGAAGGTCACAGCGCCGGTGCCTGGGCGACGATCAAGGACTACTTTAGTCGTGACGAACGAGTCCCACGAAGTTGGCAAGGTCGAACGGCCCGGTGTGAACTCCCACGCGGTGGTCAGCACTGCACAACCGTAAGCCCGTTGGAGGCGGCGCAGTTGGCCGCCCAGCTTTGCGTACCATGCCGAGAAGCAGTCGTTTGCCTTGGCCTGCCAGTAGAAAGTTGAGAGCGAGTCCACAGCGAGGCAAGCAAGACGGCATCGTGGAAACGCTGCCAGGGTATGAGGCAGGTCACTGAGTGCGTCATGGAGGGCAGGAAACGAGGCTGGACGAAGCACAACCACGCGCTCTGCACAGCTAGCCAAGAACGCTGCCAGAACATCGGACTGGGACTCGAAATGCACACCTGCGGCGACGGCACGCCTGGTTACATGCTCTTCAAGCACCGCCAGCAGGCGGTCGGTTCTGAACGCATGTTCGGTGTCTACGACAACGGCGACGCAGGGTGCCGCTGTCTGGGATCCACCCAGTTCAATTCCGTTCCACGCTGCCGGAAGCACGCTGAGACAGGCGTGGTGTACGGCTGCCGTCTTACCTGTGGCGGGCCCGCCAAGTAAGACTGAGAAGGTAGCGTCGTCCGGCAAGAACGGCATGGGCAGGGGGTGTACAGAGGCATCACGTACGCTCTCGAGGACCTGTGTCAGTGCTCGAACGCGCTGATACTACTGCCACCTACGTCCAGCAGCGCAACGCTCTTGACCTCCGCCAGGAGATGGGCCATGAACTGTTGTGTTGGTGTCTGTGAGGTGCATCTGCAGGGTCCGTAGTGCCCGCTCAGAGTGGCAACGCGACGAGCGGGATTAACAAGAAAATGTCCATTAATTCACTCGCCAGAAGATGCAAGCTTGAGAAGAATGTACATGTATACAGGGATGATGACGTTGTCGTTGGCGTCACTAATGGCCTCGAGGACAGCCGTGACCGCCGAGACGGCGCAAAGGCGTGCCAGGGATATCCTCGCCAGTTCCTCGTAGTGCGATATCCGCTGGACTACCAGTAGGCCAACGACTGCGGCCAGAAAAAACGCCGCGGATCCCTCTATCGTCTTTTTAGTGTCGAACCACCGGTGGCGGCCCGCTCTACGGCCGACCAGCGACGCACACGCATCTCCGAAGCCAAGGCACACGATGCCAGCCGGGCTCCCGTCAAATGCTATCGGCAGAGCCACTCCGAGAAGCAGGAAAATGTGTGACACAATCACCGGCCCGCTTGTGTCGCGGTGGTCAACGTAGGGGAGCAGTGTAGAGTGAAGGTATGTGCCAAGCGGAGGCATTGCCGTCGCCCTGATGAGCTCCAAAAGCGTAAAAAGTGTCAGAACCACGCTCATGGCTATTGTTGTAAACTGCCGGTCCATGTTTGGGCCACACGGAAGAAACATGGCGACCACACAAGCATGCCATACCTTACGGCGTACGTCCAGCGTCCACATGGACGAGTATAGCATCACAAATGGCAGCGAGACAGCCAGACACACGAGCCACCAGCCCACCATCTGGAGTCGGTCCTCTGACGAACACACGTAGGCCGCAGTCCACAGAAAGGGGTCAATGTACTCCGTTTTCCGAGGGAAGTAAGACCTGAAGACCCCGCTCCCCATTGTCAGGGAAGCTTCCACCAGACCACCAAGGCTATGCAGCCACTGCTCATACAGTGCCATCGAAGCGTCACCCGGTGGACTGGAGAAAATCGCGCCAAGTTGCCAGCCAGCCCACCAACGCACAAAGGTGAGCACAACAGCGAAGAAAGCGGCGTATGCAATGGCAGCGTACACTTCTTTTAGCTGACGGGAGTTGCTTGGCCGCCGTTGTGGTGGGAGTCTTGTCAAAAGCATGATGCGCTCAATCAAAGGGTACGACGGATAGAGCGCAAAGATCGAGCCGACCACAAGCGCTCCCACCAGCACTCGTGTAGGCGAGCCGTCGACGTCCGGCGTCGAGATCAGATGCGTCAGTAGGGCCACCAGGAGGGAGGTCTCTGCCCGTGTCAGGGACTCCTGACACAGGCTGGCAGTTCCCGAGTACACGTATTCGTAGACATCGTAAAGGTATGGGGTGCCACTGTATGTGTAGACTGCAGCGCCGTTGCGGAGCAGCCGCGGGAGCGGCAGGCCACACACGGCGAGAGCTAGGCTCGACGCGAGGTCTGCCGGCGCCGTCACGATTGCCACGAGCGGTGGCGTGAGTATAGCGTACCAGAACTCTGGCCATGCAACGGCTTTTCGCACCGGAGGGAGCACGGTGGCCATGGTGCCGAGCGCCCAGGCGCCGGCTGCGAAAACGACGTCGTGTGTCAGTGTGATGGCCGAAGCACGCACGTAGACCGTGCAGGCAGCGATGCCGAGCAACAGAACGGTCTCGAGGGAGCGCCGCCATGTCGCCTCGGCCAACGCAGAGGGGGACGTGGCATGGGTCGGTTGGGATCTGGGCCGGGAAGAAGTCTCCGCCTCCGTGTCGGTGAGCTCGCCACTGCTGAGATCCTCGAGATGGGGGTGCCTCCGCAGCAGGACCTGCGTGGTGCTGGCGTGCTTTGCCATTCTGTCCGGTGCCTGCCGTTCTGTCGTGCCGAGGCCGCCGTCAGCCCATGCCATGTCGCGCGTGGTTCCAACCACCACCAACCTTCCATGCGTGTTCTGCGCATGGAACAAACCTCCTCGGACGACAAACATCAAATGCAATTCTACAATGTAAATGCTACAGTACACGGGCTACCCGATGAGCGGGGTGGTCTCTGGCAGGGCCGAGTTGTCTGTAACCTCATCGTTCTGGCCAAGCGTGTCGTCAATGTCGCGCTGGACCTCGTGCTCGATCTGGATCACAGCGTCGGCAACATCCTCGTGGCCTCGCGGCTTGGCGTAGCCCAACCGTCTGACCGCCGCCATCATGTCCCTCCTGACAGTCTCGACGAGCTCGTTGACGTCAGCCGCATCCGTACCTTCAGTGCTGTGCGGCTCGAGGACCTCGGCCACAATAGTGCCCGGCTCGAACCGCCGCTGCCGAGCGTCTATCAGCTCGGACGTGTTCTGAATCACCACGGGCACAATGGGGACGCCGGCCTGCACCGCCAGGTGGAAGGCGCCCTTCTTGAACGGCAGCATGTCGGGCGTCTTTGTATACGACCGGGTGCCCTCCGGGAACATGAACACGTTCTGCCGCCGCTTGCGGACGGCCTCAGCCGCACCGGCCAGCGCGTTGATGGACGAGCGCCGGTTCTGTCGGTCGAGAAATATCGAGCCGCTGAGCATCATGAAGGCGCCGAGCACTGGCACGTACATGAGTGACTTCTTTGCCGTGACGCTAGTCCACGGCGGGAACACACCGGCGCCCAAAACACACATGTCCAGCTCGTTCTGGTGGTTGCAGACAATCAGCGCCGGCCGGTTCTCTATCAGCCGCTCCTGGTTCCGAATCTCCACATTGTAGCCCAGCGACCTATGCATCAGCCAGTAGAAGCTGCGTCCGCCAGTGTACTGGGCCAGGCCGCGGCGGCCGACGAGCGCCAGAACGAAGGTGGCGCAGATGCCGTACGTCGCCGCCGCACCAAACAGTGTCACCGCCGCCGCGACGCGAGCGTAGAACCGCGCCCGCGATGCCAGCTTCGACGCTCCTGCGCCCATGTCGCGAAGCTTAACGTTGTCTTGTGTCGGTCACTTTTTTTTGTCAACCCCACATGGGGGTAAGGGTACTCCTGAACAGGAAACGCCAGCCTCCGTTTCCGTTTTGGGAAGGACACAAAACCGAACGCCACAGAGGCGAGGGCGAAAAGCTACATTCCGTCTAGTCTATTGTCTAGGTTGGACGGTAACACCATCCTTGCCTCGAGAGCAGTGAAACCCGCCTAGAAGCGACTTGGCGCGCTCGTCGTTCCAGCCCTCGCCCTCGGTGATCTGGTCGATACGCTTCACCAGGTCGTAGTTGATGCGTTGCGTGATGACGGAGTCGCCCTTGTAGTCAGGATGCGCGCGCACAAACTTGCGAATCCACGTTGCACACGTGTCGAGCTCGCCCGAGGCCCGCTTCCCCACTAAGCTCAGATACCGGTCAAGTCTGCAGAACGTGTCGACGTCCGTGCCTAGGGTCTCTAAATACCGTCGAATCAGCGGGATCAGTCCCACAAAGCCGTCGCGTCGGCCATTGATAATCTCGTCGATGGACAGCTGCTTGTAGTTGCCGCGGCCGGCGTCCTCATTCGTCGGCACGTCTACATTGGTGCGGAACCAAAACCGGTCGTCCAGTACCGCGTTGCGATGGTGGGCCACCTTCATGTTTTCGTCCATTTTGCTCACCGGCACATAGAGATTGAGCTGGTACGACAGGATGACCCGCGTCAGAAGCACAATGAAGACCGAGAACGCGGCGTTCTCAAAGTCAGTAATCTGGATCTCCATCGAGCGAAACTCCACACGCCAGCCAATGTCCGTCTGCGGTGGGGGTGGTTTGAACCGCATCGTCTGCCAGTTCGTCGACTGAATGTTCTCAAAGTGGTCGGAGTCGACCGCATTATCTTGGTTGAGAAGCTCCTCAAAGACCACAATGGGGTCCCGGATGAACAGGTGGGCAAAGTGGTCAGCCAGTAGCTCGTCGAACCCGGCGTCAAGCAGCCGCTGGCGGATACCCTCGTCAACAACCAGCTTGGTGTCATTGTAGTGATCCCTGTCGGCTGTAAGAACAGGATTCGTCTCCGAGATGTACGAGTCGATGGAGTCATATCGGCTCTTGGGTATCACAAAACGGTCGTTGACAAGCGGCTTGAGCCCACGCTCCTCCTCAGTGCGGTCGTCCACGCTGCCCGCAATTACGTTCCAACGAGCATCCTGGTCGGCCAGGTAGCCTCGGTACGCTGGTGCAGCTGCCGTGAGGGCAAGCATGATGGGCGACAATGGCGCCAGCTGGTCGTACAGCCAACGGGCCTCATCAATATCGGTCGCCTGGAATGTGATTTGAAGACAGCAACAGCCCATGCCAAAGCCCATCGAGTCCATATAGATGTGCTCGGGCAATGCGGCGCCATCACGGGCGTTGGAGTCCTCGGGGTAGAGCGCACGGTCCCACGGGATAGTTGGGTCGCGTACGAACGGATCAAGAGTATTCTTGTCCTTGAAAATCGGCACATTTATAGCGACTTTGGCGCCGCGCCGGCGACGAATGTTGGCAGTAAGGGTCGGGAACCGCGCGTGCGGATTGATCAATTCGTCAGGCAGGAACAGGGACCTGGATGCGGGCCCAGTCGGCGGGTGATAAGGCTCGGTGAACTGGCCCGGCACACCCAGGCGTGGGAAGGACGTGATAGTCAGCGGGACCTCCTCGGGCTTCATGTGATCACGAGCGATCTTCCGCCGCATTGCCATGTTGGGCTCAACAAGCAGGAGGTCCCGGGGAAGGCCAGTGTAGGGTCTTGCCGGGGTAGCTTCCAGCATGTAGCGGCCATACTCGGGGTGAAAGGTCACGTTTGCGTCGGTCAATTCGCCGCTCTTCTCGGCCTCCGCCAGAGTGTCGAGAATCTCGGCCTGACGAAGCGACACGCGTGCATCCTTATGCTCATCATCTATGTAGCAGACCATGTACTCGACCTCGTCACCCCAGAGGAGCACATCGCCCTTCTTGCCCTTTGTGTTGTTGTAGATATGGATCAGCTGCTCGATGCCGTTCTTGCGTACATGGTCGGCGTACCCCTTGGCCTTACTCCAGTGCAGCGGAGTCCCCAGTGACCTGCGTTAGCCGGACGCCTGTGCCGTTCCGGTTCGCCACCCACAGCAAGCCCATTCTTGTTCGCCGCCACTGCTCGGTGAGCAAAGCCTGCGGTTTTGTCTTTGCGGCGGTGACCGGCTTAGCCGAATTACAAAGCCGCGGTGCAGGACATTACTAAGCTGGGGATGGTGGGTTTGCCGGCTTACAAAGCGCCGCCGCATGGAATTTCTAAGCTGCGACCGGTCCCACCTGCGGGGTGTCACGTGACCAGGGACCCGGTTTTCGATGCAGCTGTAAGATCGCTTCTGCGCTTGTAGCCGCGGCGTTCGACAGGACATGATATTTTTGCACAGTGGTCTGAGACTGCCACTATGACAGGGCGTGTTTGTAGTTGCAATTCTTGCACTGAGACCCGGGCCGACGTGCCCCTGAGCGCGGAACCTAATCGAGCTCCCGCTGTCTGTCAAAATCCTGACGTCCCGAGCCGCCAGGCACCGCCGCCCGTGTCGCTGCGCGCCATGCACGCCGCTCGTTCCAGACAGCCCTGGCCCGTCTACGGGGCGGGTGTTTGATTGTCCAGTGTCAACAGTCTCGTACAATATTCCGCTCAGGGCACAGTGCACCGAGTCTTTAAGACACTGCCAGCTGTGTGTGCCAGAACCGTAAAAGGTGTACGTCCCGGAATTGTGCATCCGTGCGTGCGCACGGAACGCTGCCCGTTAGATCCGTGCTTTTCGCTGTCCGGACGGCCGAAACGTACGGCAGGCCCGGCACCACCGTGAGGCGAATTGGATGATCCGCCCCGCACCGCAGCCCGTCTGCAGTGCCAAACGAGGGCCACTCCAGGTCCGACTGTACGAATATGTGGGCTATCTATCTGGCGTCTCAACGCCACAGCAGAGCCGACAGGGAATACGACATGAGATCTCGTATTGTCTGGAAAGATTTCCGCCCCGTCCCTGGTGTTTTAACACAATCTCGCATTAGAGTGTCATTTCAACTGTCTTGTTTCCTGCGGTTCCACTAGTCTCAGATTTGGGTTCAATTTGGGCTCCGTTCGTATTGACTCCTTTTTCGCATGCAGGCCTGTGTGCGGCTGTAATTGCAAGATTGGCCGGCCGGGCACACGCGACGCGAAAAGGGTCGCCTCCAGCGGCCTTCTGGGCGCTCTCGCGCGGGGCTCGGCCGCCACGACGCGTAACTTTGGCGACCTGCCAAGCATGTGTCTGTCAAAGACGTCACGTCCGATTGTCGTGGCCTTGTAAGAGCATGTGAATCAATCCACATGACCACGCAGTGGTGATCAGAAATGTGGTAACTCAAGCTGGCAAAAAGAGCGCGGCCCACCGGCAGTCGGCGTTATCGGCACTGTAAGACTGCCTGCGGCCTGAGGCAGCTTTCTGAAACGCGCTTGCCCTCGCATACCCTCGCCTACACCGCTCCGCGCCTGCGAGTGAGGCAAGTCAAGGCATGCTTGCAACTCATCTCTGGACTCGCGCGACGTGGTTGTGAAACCCAAAATAAAAACAGCTCCAAAGTTAGCGCTAGGTGAGATCTGCGCTGAAATATCGCCAAGTGCGACTAGCGTCCTGTTCCAGGACTCAGGCCAACGGCACGTCACACAGCGCGAAAAAAAAAGACCAGGGAGATCTCACCACATCGGCTGGTGCAGCAGATGGTGTAGCAACATCTGTGAATCATCTCCACGGCCCGGCGATCTCGCAATCCCGTTTTTGCCACTGGCCGCTGGATCCGTGCGCAAGGGCCGCCGCGCAGCAAAATGCGTCCGGAACGGATCTTGCCCTCCGGGATGCTACTTGCGTCATGTGGAGCTACCCGAGTTGCGTTGGACGAAAACTAGCGTCCGTACTGATCCAGAGGTGCATTTTACGATAGCACCTTTACGCATCTGCATCGCAAAGGCGATCGCAACTCCGCAGCGCATGCGTTTGGCTAGGTCAGGGCGACAGCTGCAAACCACAGGCTCAATTGGCAGGACTACGAGCAGGATGGTGGGAAAAAATTTCGGGGAGGCATTCATCTGTCTGGAGCGGTCGGTCTGCAGAGGGCGATGAAGCCTCCCCACTGCATACAAAAAAACGTATGATTTCCCCAATATTGCCATGCAGGAAGCTCCTCAGGGCGGTCCACAGCCAGGTCTCCTTCGAAACGTTTGCCCTGCTACTTGGGCCACTCCTCTAATTGATGGTTCCCCCACGCTGCCTGTCATCTAGTTCGGTGCATTTTCCGAACGCCCGTGGAACCACCTCGTCTGCCACGCGCCGGTTCCGGGAGCAGCGGCAGGGATTGTCTGTTGGCGGCCACATCGCCAATCTAACAGGGTAAGGGCACCAGCCAAGCACCCACATCCTTGTGTGGACGGGAGGCGGGGCGCGCGGGGGGACGGGCCAGCCGTTATCCTTCTGCTGCCGACTTCCGATCCGTGTTACGGGACTGACACTAGTTCGAAACGGGCCGGTGTTGGTGTGGCTTCGAGCCCGATATGTGCTCTAATCGTATTTTGAGATTTGAGTGTCGACAATAAAATATTCGTGAGCAGGCCACGAAGCTGAATGGACTAAGGTGTAAGGCGAGCCTGGCCTTTACCAAGTAAGCCACTTCTGCGGGGCCAGCTCCCCCGGTTCTCTGCCATGCCTGTGCGGTGCTGCTGCCTCGGTGGACACCGCAGTGAGTCACTCTGGGCGAAACAGTTTGGACAGCGGAAGTGATGCGAGGCCAATTGACACATCCTACGTCTGCCAGCCCTACAGCGGTTTCGCTCTCCGCAAAGCTGCCAAGTAGCCTTTGTTCCTGGTCCACAATGGATCTGGTTGCAGCCACGTAATCTGCGAAGGCGCGGCAAAACCCGCCTGTCGGTTGCCGACCTCGTTGGTGGAACCCCTGCACTGCCTCGCCAATGCCACACATGGGCGGCGAGAGCGCTCAAAATTGTGTGCAGGCCGTCACGCGCGCAGCGGACGGTGCTGGCGGGATCTCGGCAGCACTAGAGCTAAACTCGCTAGCCAAGGCGCCCCCCAGCTCGGCTCCTATCCCTTGCTAGCCATGTCAAATAGATCCGATGGCAGGCTAGCGGGCAGGTGCCGCGTCCAACCACCCCTCTGGACGACGATACTACGGCAACCTTGGCCCTTCGCGCAACACCCTGAAATGGGGGTAGCGCCCGGTGCCGTGCCTAATATTAATTTACAAGGTTGACACAATATAGAGGGCCGCTTGGCGCAGATACGCCGACCTGACCACGGCAGCACCGCTTACCACGCAATCGCGGAGACGCGCGGTGCGGCTCTGGTGCTCGCCCTCAATCGGCCCATCGTGGGGTGTCCGGCGCAGCACCGGTAAATATTCACGCGTCCCCGTTCCGCGCTCTGCCGCCCTGTCGATGAAGGCTACCAGTGACAGGTCCACCGGGCTGTATCGCCCTGCGCATTTAGTCGATGGGAAAAGATCTCTCGCTGGTTCCCTTGTACTCGCGACGTGTAGCGCTCTGGAGTGTTTGGCCAAACCAGCCGTAGTGCCCCTTGCCAACGCTGCGTAAACAAACAATCATCTCGTGTCGGCGCACCCGGCGGTACGCTATGCCGCTATCTGAGATCCCCGCAAGACGGTCGTCATACTCCTTGGACCCACAGATCCACCTCCGTAGTGGGCTCAGGAGAGCCGGTCCACCGGGGGTGGCCTGCAGAAAATACAAACGAACAGATGTAGGGAATGACGTGAGCACCTCAGTCACGGGTGGACGAATTACTCAGCACCAGCTTTTCCCTCCCCTTTTCCCATTTCCCCTCCGAAGTTCTTGCTTGCAATTCAGCAGCTGCCGCAGTAATCCTGTGCGCCAAAGTAAAAGCAGAGGCGCGCGATTAGCCGTTCCACTGACACGGGAGCGTGGCACCGTGCCCTTCCCTCTCGTAGTAGACGGCCTTGACTTTAACCGCCCGCAGCAACTTTCGCGATGGCTCCGCCTGCTTGGTCGTGAGCGTGACGAAGGGCACATCTCATCGGCTGCAAAGGTCACCTGTCGTCGTCTACAATACAATTCTTGCCCATGGTTTTTCTACAAAGCTGGTGAATGACTGCATCAGCACTCGGGTGAACCCGTGACTACGTCCGTAGCGGGCCGCCCTACACTGCGACATGCTGACACAGCGGTACGCCGCCACAGCCACCAACTAGGGTTGTAGGTGGCCCCCCGGTATCGCTGCCCCCCTTGAACCTATCAGCGACACAGTGCGACGGCCGTCGTCTGGGCTCGCACGGCGCTCCGTCGCTGCTCCGTGAGCGCCCCCGGGCCGTCTAGGCCGCCTAAACAGCGCTATTTCATCGTCCGCCTCGCGTAAGTGCCAATCAGCGGTTTTTATACCAACATTCCACGCGACTAAGGCACTACCAACGTTCGCGAGGCGGACCTAGCGGGCATTGGGCCGTCAACTGAGCTTCAGGGGGCGTCGAAGCACCGGCCGGGCGGTATCTGACGGGGTACTCCGCCTGGCGGGCGGATGCAAAATGTCTGTGGAGGTAGCTGGCGACAGGGGCAAGGAGAGGACGCGGCGAGGGCGCTGTGCATGTCGCGAGGAACAGTCGTCGCATTGCCACCGAGTAAAAGTGGCGGTGCTCGCAGCGCTGGCAACGGTTGACATGGATCTGGAAGATTTCCGAATCTCGACAATGACACACACAGGCCGGGCTGCGCAGTGTTCCCCGTGCTTCGTGACCGGACCGCCGAGAATGACGGGCTGTCCAATAGCTGTCTCAGATCACCGGCCACCCCTCGCCTTCAGTCGGCACGATGTGCTGTACCCGGCCCCCCCTGTTCGATTGAAAGCAGGGTTTGGCGCCTTTGGGGCTCTAAATTGCCTCGTTTGACGGCCCCAGTGCGCGAACCCGCTCTGCGGACATGGGGGGTCGGTGGCGGGCCGGCTAGCCAAAAGCTTGGCGAGGCATGGGCGCCGCTGGAGCGGCGCCATGGCCCACACGTCCGCTGTGCTGCCTTCGTCGAGCGACGCCCGGCATTTTTGTTCTCTGTGTGGCGGTTTCGGGGAGGCCAGCTCTTGGGTGCTCCCCACCGAGGGTGGCAGGCCCCGGCCGAGGGCGGCGCAGCAGAGAGAAGAAAAAATACAATAAAGAAACAGGACCAAGCATAGCTACCGCAGACAATGGCCAGGCGTCAGGGAGCGGTACGCCGACGGCGGCCGCCCCCCCGGTCGGGCTCTGGCGGACCCTCAACATTGGCCCGCCATTCAGATTCCTTGCTCGCACGTTGCTTTTGCAATGGAACAATGCTGCAATGAACGTGCTGCGCTTTTTTTGCACTTGCTTTTGTGGTGCGGGCGTGGTTGCTTTTTCGCGCATGGAGATTTCGGCGGCAGACTGAGCTTGCTTTTTGCAGAATGCTCCGAGAGGGAGGGGGGAAGGAGGGAGGGAGGCCGCGGGGGTGTTGCTTTTGCTGAGCCTCACCTGCAGGTGAACGAAAGTGTTTACACGACCATGGGGAAAAAGCAACCCACGCCAACTCTCTGCTAGTGTAGCAAAGAATTACACTGGTTACCCCTTTTACTAGTTACGGCGCAGTAGCGATGTGTTTATATAAAATCAATCGGCACCGCATGTCGTAATGGCTTGGTACGGGTCGTCAGCATTTTGTGTCCAGCCGTGGATTAGCAGGTCGCCGCGGCCACAACCTTACAAGGCGCACTCAACGGGAAGCTAAACCTTAGAAAAGGTACCGCTGCCAATTTGCCTGACCACCTCCCACGGCCACGAACCGCCCGCCAGGCGCCGACAAGAGCCCGGGAACGCACAGAGCCGAAAGCTCGCTTTGAGGACAGGCACGCCAGCTTTGTTCGTCCAAACTCGCCGCCGTCGGACCCTGTCAATGAGGTATCATGCTGTCGATAGAGCATCAATTCAATTCCATGGACACGAGACAGTTTATCCAGCCCCAGAGCAACACAGACCACTGGAACTACTCACCACCCGTTAGCCTCTACTCGTCGGACCGCCACCCGCGCACCGTCGCCTCGCCAGCGACCTGGAAGCAGCCCTCGCCACGCTCGCCGGGCGTCGGGTCCCCCGACACAGCCGAACAGCCCGAACACCACACCGTCCCGCGTGGCGCACACCACACCACGACCCTCCCCCAGCACATCACCGCAGAGGGGCAGGTCTATCCACCACCTGCTCCGCAGCAGAGGCCGCATGTCTCAAGCAATCACGTGGTAACCAGTGGAGAGATTGCACAGACTACGAGCGCGGAAGCGGCACCCTCCAATCCAGGCCCGCCAATTGGCGGCGACTACCAGTCTCTACCGCTCCAAGCCAGCACGGGGTCTCCCGACACCCGGTCTGGCGCTGCAGACGCTTCGCCACGCGACTCGCACGTTGCCGCCGCCAGCCTCCGTCGGCCGTCGTCTAATTACATAGCTGGAGTCCATCACCAGCCCTTGGACAGCAGCATGGCTGCGAGCAGGAGCCAGGACGGACGTTCGCACGGTTCGCCAACGCGCGATGGGCCGCAGCCATCAGGTGGGCGTCTGCCGTCTCTCAACGAGCTCATCCCAGAGGTGATGAGGGCGCCGGCTGGAGTAGGGGCAATAACGTCAGCGAAGGAGAGCAAGCGGGGCCTCACAGACCAGTACTTTGACACCAAGCGTGGCGTCAGCAAAAATGCAGGCCGGCTCTCGCCGGGCTCGCAGTACGCGAATCACGCCTCGCAACCCCGAGAGGACGGCCACGGCCCCGGGTGGGAGTCTCGCGACGCCCACAACCACAACCACGCCAACCCTGCGCCGCCAACCGCCAACCACAACCATCTGTCGCCAATTCAGCAGCCGCTGCCGCCCATGCAGGCACACCAGGACCCGCAACAGTCGCCACTGAGGGCGCTGCCACACGGCTACGGCCCAGCGCAGAGCTACGGCCCCCACGAGGCAGCGCCGGAGGCAATGGCGCAGAGTCGGGGGCTTCAGCACCACCACCGCCAGCACAGCGGCCACCAGCAGCACCGCCACCCGCCAGTCGATGGTATGGGTCACGGGATGGTGGAGGCGCCGTACCCGCCACCGCAGCCGGTCGGCGCCCCGCAGCGATACGAGCAGGCGCCCCAGTACGCTCACGGCCCGGCACCAGCACAGCCGCACCCACAGCATTTCTATCCGCCGCCGTCGTCGGCGCCTGCCGCGTCGCCAGTGGGCTACTACTACCCCGCGCCGCCACCCGTGGGCGCCACCTCGTCGGCGCCGCCAGCGGTGGCGGCTCACTACGCGCAGCAACAACAGCCGTACGCCAACCATTACCAGCAGACCGCCACGCCGGGGCCGCCGCCACCACGGCAGCACCCGGGCGTGGTGGGGCCGCAGTACGGCTACGGGACGCCCGGGCAGCCGCCAGTGCACCCGTACGCGAACCACGCGGGCCAGGCGGTGGCCGGGTACGACGGAGGCGGCGGATACTACCGGGTGCCGGGCCCGGCGCCGCCACGCAAGTCGGTGATCGGGACGACGTCGATGCTGGAGGTGGGCCACGACAACAGGCTGACGCTGTCGGACCAGCCGCCGGGCAAGAAGCGGCGTGGCAACCTGCCACGGCATGTGACGGACATCCTACGGGCGTGGCTCAACGACCACCTGCACCACCCGTACCCGACAGACGAGGAGAAGGCGGCGCTGATGGCGCAGACGGGGCTGACGCTGAATCAGATCAGCAACTGGTTCATCAACGCGCGACGAAGGCGCGTGCCGTCGCTTCACATGCGCAACCCTGGACCAAGTCGCAACATGCGATGACAACTAAACTAATATCTTTCATGTCTTGACGCTGGGGCTCTCGAGGGCCATTCTGTACACTAGAAATACACGGGGCCGGGGCGCTCGCTCGCGTGCCTCTGACCATGGACGCTGTTAGACGGCCAGACTGTCTCAGGGCAGGGCCACATGAATTAATAAGTATTGCAGGTGGCCGAGGGCCACGCCAGGGCGGCCGGCAGCGTGTACCTGGGCCAGGCCAGCGGAGGCAGGGATAGTGTGCTTGGGATGGTCCAACGCCTCAGGTCTCGGAGGCAGCGACAAGGGAGGTGCGGACCTGGCGAGAGGGTTTAGGGGCCCAACGCATCGACCGCCTGGATCTGAGTCCAGCATGTCTCAAACAAGGCGGGGCCAGTCTGAGCCAGGCCAATGGGCCAGGCTTTTGACGCCTCGGGTGCCAGCATTGCGGTCAGCACCGCGGGCACGAGGCCGCCGACGGCGCCCCGCAACGGTGGCGACTGGCAGGTCAGCCCATGTCTCACACCCGCCAGAGCCCACTGCCGTTTCGCGACTAGTGCAGGCCTGCCCTTCGTGGCCGCCGCACCCTCACGGCCCACCAGCCGGGACGGTGAGGCGTGGCTGGCGGGTCGGCGGTCTTGGCTGGCGGGCTGGAGGTCTTGGCTGGTGGGGCCTGGCCTGACGGGGCCGTCGGGGCCGTCGGCTGGCAGCCGTAGGGCAGGCTCTCCGACACCAGCCTCTTGCCAGCCTACGTCGCTGCGCCAGCGCTCGCCAGCACCCGTCACTACCTTAGTGCCTTCGCCAGCACCCGTCACTGCGCCGCCAGCACCCGTCCAGGCCCGCCGGGCGAACCGCGGCTGGCAGCAGGCATCAAGTGACAGCTCGAGCGGCCGCCCCTGGCTTGCCCACCGCGGAAGTTGCCGTTGGCGGTACACACTCACCTCGACAACCAACGGATCGATACACAAGTCTCAGATCCACTGCCTTTTTTGCCGCCACAACGTGCGAGCGCACCAGATGAATGTGATGCGAGCACTTGTCTGCTGGAGCCGAGACATGCCCTTGTTGAGTCGCCGGCGGGACAAAGGGCCACGCCGGCGACGGGCCCTGCCTACAAGGTGCCGGCCGGCGGCCGCCGGGACGGCCGCCGCCGCGCCCGTGGGTGTGGTTGGCCGCGCGGTTGGCCGCGCGGTGGCACCTCCGCGAAAACGTTGCTTGCCGCTGAATCGGTCCGACAACACTTTTCGCCATTGCCCACATCTCCTCGTAACGCTCACGCTCACCGAGCCAGTCCAGGCGGTCCTGCAAGTCGCGTTCGACGGCCACGACGCCGTCTCTTGCGCTGAGCACATAGTACTTTTTATCACGACTGTACTCACCCAGGTGGTAATCATTTACGCCGAGTCGCTGGTAGCCATGCAGCGACAGTTGATCAGCTGTGATCTCTTCACCCGAGCTAAGTTCAACGATACGCAGCTCAGGCGCCGCGGCCTCCGGTCGACGGCCACCGTCGGTCTCAGAGGGCAGATAGCTGAGTACCATGATCATGTCGTTGCCATAGGGTGCAATGCCAGCCACCAGCGAGTCAAGGCGCAATACAGACTCGACCTCGACTTGAGACTCGGGCACAGTGCGCATGGACGCGGCGCTGGACAACGCAGCAAGCGATGACTCTGGCCGCGCTGGGGGAGTAACTCGTAGTAACCAAACCGTGTCTCCCCAACCTATTATAACACGATTCGACTCTGGAACGCACAGTCGTGGTCGATAGAGGTCCGCGCGCGGGCTGCCTTCGGGGCGTCTTATTTGAAGAAGCTTGACCCTTGTGCGGGGATTGAACACGGTAATTCCGCGCTCGTTCATCCACAACACATGGTCTCCTACCCAAAACACGCCAACAATGGGCTCGCCGTCATGACCTTTGTAGATGGGCGTGTCATTGCGGCCCAACCACCCACGTTCCGAATAGACAACATCACCGGCGGTGCCGCCAGATACGAAAGCTTTCGTGCTCCGGTAGTTTGGGTCTAGAGCGACGCCATGAATGGGACGCTTAAAGTCTGCGATTGTGTAGTCCTTATGGTCTGTAATGGACGCAATTGCGACCGTCCCGTCAATGGAGGCGGATGCAAAGTAATGGCCATCTGTGCTGAGGCTCAGAACGCTTCCCTGGTGTGCTTTGACGCTCCTAAGCAGTCGAAGCTGTGGTGTCATGACGTGGAGAATGCCGCTGTGCGTGGCGAAGACGAACACACTGTCGCTGATGAGACAAGCGCTCAGCGGGTCCTTTGTGAACACCATTTTGGGTAGACTCGTTATTCGGCTGTACTTGAGCCGCGGCTCCTCCTCGTCGTCGTCTGACCCGTCCGAATCCTCTCCAGAGTCCGTCGTGTGGTCGGAGATGCCGTCCTGGTGATGATCGCTGGCGTCAGAGGCATCCACGATGGCGTCCCCGCCGGACTCGTTGTCAGATTGGGCTTCGGACACATTGTTCTTGCTGGGAGCGGCTGGCTCCTTGGAGTCTGGTTCGGATATGGCGCCATTGAGAGGCTGTGCCGCGCCGTCTGGCCGGACGTCATCGGCAACTGGAGAGCTGACCCCGCTATCAGCGCTGTTGCTGCGCCCTGGGGTACTGGCCATAGTTTTCACGGCGCTGGCTGCTCTTCAGTTCATCGGCCACTTGAGCTCCTCTTGTGACGGTTGGGGGATACCTGCAGCCCCTGCAGGCATCATAACGACCGCCACCACCAGCAATGCCGAAGGCCATCAAGGGTAGGTTGAGCGCTGCAGGCCGGGCAAGACAGCTAACTCAGGGGTACTCATCGAGTGCGACCCCAGCATTCGGGCGCTTATCGTCAACATCGACGAGAAGACGCGCGACGTCATCATAGAGGAGCTGGACGAAACCCACTTCCTGATCGACGCCTCTCAGCTGGAGTACGTCAAGCGAGAGCTCAACAACCTTCTCGACGAGAACACCTTCAACCCTACCGAGGTCGAGGAATAGGCCGGAAAGCGACCTGAGTCACTGAACATAGCATTGTAGTATATTACTTGGCGACGCTCTCGGCGGCCAGCCAATTGACGAGACCGTCTGTTTCCATGACTGTGTCCATAAGTTCTATCTTTCCGGCTGCGCGGGCCTGCGTGACAAGCTCAGCGTAGTAGGCGTCGTAGGACTGCACGACCAGGTCCTGAATGGAGTCCACCAGAGCAGCCACTAGACCCGAGTCCGTGATATACGTCTCTATGCGTTGGCGTGCTCGCGGGATCTCGACCAACGCGTTTTCTCGAAGCGCCCGTGTGTCCTCAGGAGCCGTTTCTATGTTTGGGGCTTGTTGTATCGGACCCACGACAGCCTTGACGCTCTCCTCCGTGAAGGCCTGCACTGTTTGGCGAAAGCGGGCGTCGAGCTCAGCTTTCGCGTCCAGCATATTGTTCACCACTTTGGGCACGCCCGCTGCTGCGAACCGCAGCAGCCCTCCCTCCGTGATGCCCCCTACAACGCCTTCCGAACGAATTAGTTCTAGCACCTCGGCAAGACCACTGAAGTCAAAGCGCACATCCTCTGGTACGTGTTCGATGTCGAAAGCGGTGATTTGTTCCCGCAAGATGAGCAAATGTTTGAGAAGAAACAGTTGAGCGTCAACTGCTCCTGCTTGGCGCACTGCCAGATCATGTGCACGGTCGAGCGATTCGAGCGTCACATGCAGAGCGCGATGAGCAAGGTCATCGAATACATGGCTGTTGACAAGCTGATATATCTGAGATAACAGCTGAATGGCATGACGCAAGGGAGGATACCACCCAGAAAACAGCTCCTCCATGTCCGCATCGGCACCAGATGCTGGCTCCTCTGATTTCCGCTTTCGCCGGGCCCCCAGCTCGCTGATGTCGCTCTCTTGCGGCTGGTAACTGGCGATCTCGCTCTGAATGTACTGTTGGACTCGAAAGACCAGTCGCGTTTGCACGTCCTGTAGAATGGGAGCAAAGAGAGCGCCAAGGTTCAAATCTGTGCTTTTGAACTCGTCGGGTGACCCAGCTTCATCTAAAGTGAAGTTGTCGACCTCCGGAGTCTCGCCATCGTCTTGCAAAATGCTCGTGAGCTCACAAAGCTCGCCAATGTCATGTTCCCTAATGACTTCGCGGCGCAGCGAATCGTAGAGCGGCGTGCATAGGTCAGTCGAGAACCAGTCATGGAGAGCTGTGCTGTGTTTCTGCGGGAACAGGGAGTAGAACAGCTTCTGCTCATCGACCAGCAGCTGTCGGTAGTACTGCAGACTTGACCGGGCAAATCGAACGGTCTGCACCCTTTTGCCGCCCTGTGTCGCCTTTCTACCTGTTGCGGTTGTGTCAGTCGCACTTTCGGCGAAACCGTGGAGGGCTTCCGTTGCTAGAGGAAGTACAAGCCGCGAACGCAAATCAAAGTATGCTCTTGTGCAATCAATGAGAACGGCGCCGCACTCCTCCTGGTTCCGCTCAGCCAATTCCTGAGTGAGCCGTTTCAAATCAGGGGCTGCCGAGTGAAACTTGGCATACAGGTATGCCGAGCGTGTCGTCGTGTTGAGCTTCCGTCCCGCGGTTGCCTTTGTCACGTCAGCACCTATTGACCGAAGACGGGCAATAAAATGGGTTCGTGCCAGCGAGAGTGCACGCGTGAGGCACTGCCTGTAGCGCATCTCGTAGACGGAAGTGTCCTTGAACTTCGGGTGCGCCGCCATGTACGCCAGTGTTTCATCGAGCTCACGAAGAAGTTCAAGGAAACTGTCACGGCTGGCAAAGTCGGATGTTGGTGCGTTGAGAGCGCTCTTGAATTTTTCTAGCTTGTTGAAATAGCCGAGGTTTTCCTTAATCTCTCGATTCAGCGTGTCTAATCGCTGTTCCTCAGTCAAAAGCCCATCACATTGAGCCCGGAAAGCATCAATGTCGTGTGCGACATCCTTGAGCCCCTGTTCGAGAGCAGTGAACTTTCCAAGCGCCATTTCCGTCTGTCGCAATAACTGATCACAACCATGAGCGTACACTAGACACGCGTCACAGAACGACTGATATTGATAGAGGTTCGCTTCATCCACTGCGCCGAGTTCCGTCTTCAGTTCTAGTGTCGAGGTGAGGAGAGACAACTCACTGTCTCCTAGTCGCTCCAGCTCAGTCGCCGTTTCTGCTCGTCCCAACGGGAACGTGGTGTACAGCTTGCTTCGCACGGGTCGATCTAATCCCGGCCATGGAGGGACTGGGCGGGCTAGGGACCGTGTACGCCGTGGGGGAACATCCGCGGTGGGCGGGTCGCTTGCCGATTCCTTGTAGCCATCCCGTGCCACGGATTGTAAAAGCGATCGTCCACGTCGACGAGTGGCAGGTTTCGTCTCAGGTGGCGCGTTGAGCCCGCCACTCTTCACTGGCGAGGTCGGAGACGGAGCGACTGCCACAAAGGCGTCGCCGCCATACGCCCACTCGTCGAACATGGCAGCTTTGTCGTCTGCTGCGCAATTGGTCCTCCGTCCGGTCCAGGTGTTTGCGTGGTCAGTGGCATCTGCTGAATGGCTTCGCTACCATGTTGCCTAAACTGATCGCTACCAAGTTTTGATCGGAATCGCTACCAAGGGAAGCATCGCTACCATGTTGCAATTCCGCATGGGCATCGCGAGTCGTGAAGGTCAACAATGGGGGCTGGCTCAGAAGACTCGAGCCCGTGGCCCATTGCCAGCCATGAAGAGCTCGATGAGTGGCAACGCACGAAGGTCGTGGGTATTATCGGCCTTGGCGACATGGGACGGCTCTATGCGACGCGTTTTCAACGAGCTGGATGGCGAGTGTGTGCGTGTGACCAAGAGGACCGTTACGAAACCTTACGGAACGACGCCACGCTGGCTGGCATCGAGATCGTGCCAAATGGGCACGAGGTTTCACGTCGTAGTGACTGGATCGTCTACAGCGTGGAAGCTGCGGCCATTGAGAACGTGGTCCGCATCTACGGCCCAAGCACCAAACTGGGAGCCGCTGTAGGCGGCCAGACATCGTGTAAGGCTCCCGAGGTGGCGGCGTTTGAACGATATCTGCCCAGCGATGTGGAAATTGTCACTTGCCACTCGTTGCATGGGCCAAAAGTGGACCCAATTGGTCAGCCGCTCGTTCTCATCGACCATCGCACTCATAAAACTGACACGGTACGATTCGTGGCAGCCGTCCTAAGCTGTCTTCGCAGCAAAAGTGTGTCTCTGACGGCGCAGGAGCACGACCGTATCACCGCTGACACACAAGCTGTCACCCACATTGCCTTCCTCAGCATGGGCTCTGCATGGCGGGCTAACAGCCAGTACCCTTGGCAGATCGACAAGTGGATTGGTGGTGTGGAGAATGCAAAGATGAACATCTCCCTGCGAATATACTCGTCCAAGTGGCACGTCTACGCTGGTCTCGCAATTTCCAACCCAGCGGCCCATCGCCAAATTCTTCAGTACGCCAACTCAGCCACGGACCTATTCAAGCTGATGATAGAGAACAGGGAAGACGAAATGCGCGAAAGGCTTTTTGCGGCGCGGCAGTTTGTCTTCGGCTCCCTTGAAAAAGAACACTCTTTGCTACTGTCAGACAAGATATTGGACAAGTTCTCGCTTTCGAAAGAACCGCCGCGTGGCAGAACCCCCAACAGCCATCTCTCTATTCTTGCAATCGTTGATACGTGGTACCAGCTGGGTATCAAACCATACGACCACATGATATGCTCTACGCCTCTGTTCCGAATATGGCTGGGAGTGACAGAGTACCTGTTTTCGGCTCCAGGGCTACTCGAGGAGTGCATCAACGTGGCGTGTACCGACACACGGTTCCGCCGAGACGACTTCGAATTCACATTCGCAGCGCGGTCCTGGTCAGATGTGGTGGCGTATGGTGACTACAACCTATACAAAAAGGAGTTCGAGAAGACCCAGACATTCTTCCAACACATGTTCCCGGAAGCAACGCGCATTGGCAACGACATGATTAAAACTATACTTGAGCGGACCCGCGAAGGGTCATAACGAACAGAAAACCGTCTCATCGCTTTTTGTATATACACGGCTTGAGGAGCCATTGGCCCTCCGGTTGGCGGCGCCGGCGCGCTTCCAAATCATTGTCGTCGTCCACAAACTTGAGCTTTTTCTTCTGCTTTTGCTGCTTTTGCTCCAGTATGTCCTTTGGAGGCTTGAAAAATTCGAAGCGCACGAACATTTTGTTCGAGTCATCAGTTGTCTTATGGAATAGACCAAGACTCTTGAGCACATCAACGAATTCCTGAGTCTGGGCATCAGCGAATCGCGACTTGATCTCTGCGATCCAGAGCTCTCCTCTCGGCTTCAAGATGCGGAGCGCCTCCTCGATAAAATCCAAAAAATTTGTGCCCATGAGGGCCAGACAGAAAACGACGATATGGCAGCTGCTGTCGGGAAGTGGTACATTTTTGATGTCAGCGACCGTAACTCGCTCGTTTGCCTTTTTGAGGTCGAAGCTGTGCACCTTAAACTTTGCTTTCTTGTAGAATCGTGCCGGTGGCGCTTTCTTGCCTGGCGCAGAAGTCCTGCCACCATGTCCAAGCGTGCTGATATCAAGTGCTAGTTGTGCGTCTCCACATCCCATATCAGCGATTACAACACTCCCGTCCTTGTCGCCGGGCAGACCGCCAGGGGCGCCGATTGGTTTCTCCAGCCGCAGCTTCACCTCATTAACAAATGAGACAACCGGATTCTCAGGCCATGATTGTACCTGCGATCTGAACCCTGCGTGGTATTCGTCAAAGACTTCAGGCTGCGCAGCAATCAACTGTGCCGCCGCATCAGAAGAGATAGTGTACAGCTGCTCGTTGATCCACCGAAACCGCGAGCCCGCAAGCTTTTCCTTCATCTTTTGTTGCAGCGGCGTGAGCTTGGTGGTCGTGGCGGGAAGCGGCCCAAGTGCGATAGGCTCCTCCACTTTTGCAACGTCCTTCTTGCTATCTCTACTCTTCTTCTGGGCCCTAGGCTTGGCTTCTGCGACGGACTCGTCTGCGCCATCGCTCAAACGCCGCTTTTTCTTGCTAATCCGCTGTTCAGGCGCCTCAGCAGGTGCGCTTGGCTCGGCTTTCGCGGCAAGTTGCCTATCTTTCTTCTCCTTTTTGGCCTTCTTGGCCTTCTTCTTGGCCGTTGCTGCGTTCACGGACTTGACCTCGCCCGAGAGGTTCCATCCTTCGACCTCAAACAAGCTCATCGTCTCTGGAACTGAGTGACCGGCTCTGAAATTTCAATATTTTTGAGCCGCACGACTTGGTGTCTGCATGAGCCGCACGGCTTTACCCGGCTATGCGGCTGCCCGAACGGGCCTTATCTTATCTTATCTTATCTTCGCCCATCTCCGAAGCCGAACTGTGGGGATATAAAGGGAACGTCGAGGAACCATACGCGCGAAGCACGGTTGAAAAATGCCACCAATCACCTGCCATATCCTTGATACAACGCGAGGCCGGCCCGCTCAGAATGTGCTCTGCAACATCTACTATGTTTGCGGCCTGAAAGCGTCGGACGTGGACAACCCCGTCCAGTTTGGATCAGCAAAGACGAACTCCGACGGGCGGATCCCACAGTGGCAGCTACAGGACTGTTCAGAGGCAGGCACTTCAAGCGGTGGCGACTGGACAGAACTCAAGCCCGGCCTCTACCGCATTCGCTTCCTCACGCAGTCCTACTTCACGAACAAGGCACAGGAAACGGGTGCATCTGAGGAAGCATCGCGAACCTTTTTCCCCTTCATAGACGTCAATTTTGTCGTCCCCAACCCTCCCGACAAGCATTATCACATCCCTCTGCTGCTGTCCAACCACTCATACAGCACGTATAGAGGCTCATAGCCATTACAATATACTAGTGTACAGTCTATGTCAGAGACGCGGCCAGACAACCATTCCCACGGCGCCAGTGGTGGCTGCCATCAGGAAGTTGACCTGGTTGTTCGAAAGGAGGTTGATCTGCCCAGAAAGGACTTTTTGGTCGGGTTGATCCCGGACCCTTGCTCCACCGTCCCCCTCAACGATGAAGCCCTGGCTGTTGACAACGGATCTTTGCAGTAGAGCCCCCAACAGCGAGTCCAGCATACTGCCAAAGAGGCCCATTGCGCCCTGGAACGCGACGAATGCGGCCATGCGGCCTGGCGTCCATTCAGGCGACAGCGGCGCGATGAGAAGCGAGATTACACCAATGTAGACACCGCCAGCCGCTGCCACGCAGATCCCAAGCGGTGAAACACCGCCGTTTGAGCCTTTGGGGCAGGGCCTGAGCGTCGTGATTAAAATGGGAGGTCGCTGGGACAAGATGCCCAGCTCCGACGACAATGTATCGGCTGTGACGGCAGCGTATTGAGATATCACACCAGCCACAACAGGATCGCGAAGATCATAACGCGCCAGACGCGTTGCTGCGTAGAGATGCCATAGAACGAGAACAGATGCCACGAGCGAATTGGCCAGAACCTGCACCCACGTTCTTGCAGTCTCGCCTCCCTCCTTGCCTCCTTCTCCCACGGTCAGCCTTGCCTTGACTTCGTGCTTGTACTTTGTCGCCGCAGTGCCCGAGAGATAGAACGCGAGAAGGAGGGCCATGAAGACCGACCATGGGTGCACCGAGTGCGCTATGGCTGTCGCCACGGCTGCCACCACAGCCGTTGGGGTGAGCGACCGCTTCTTGAGCGCTCGACGCACCATGACTGCCACGGCGACGACCCGCCATCCGGGGTTCACCAATGCCCAGTAGTTCATCTGGACAGACGGTGCTTTGTGCTCGTCGTTGGTGGACTTGGCTCGTGTCCAGGGTTAGGGCAGCCTCGTCCATCCTCGACTACCTCGGGTTGTCAGGGGGGCGATGAGAGCATGTTAGGGCGTCGAACGAGCAAGACAAAGGACGTCGACGAGTCCTCAGGCGGGCCCCGTATGCCACGTGCGACCCACTCTTCTGGAAGCTACAAGGAGGTTTCGGTGAAAAGCTTCAAGGACGCGATGGCTGCAGAGGGCGCCTCGAGCAGGCAGGTCAGCGCCTCGAGCAGCTCGGAACACACCCCGTTGCTGAGCCGCCGCGAGTCTGCGGACCTCGAGACACAGTCTGCGTCCGGCGATGTGCGACTTTTCATCAATCCGACTCGGAGCACTACCTACATCATTGTGCTCACGTCCATCGTGGGCGGTCTCCAGCTGAGCTGGAGCACAGAGTTCTCGCAGGGGACACCCTTCCTGCTCAGTTTGGGTATGAGCAAAGCGCTCATGTCTCTAGTGTGGATTGCTGGACCTCTCAGCGGGGCGATCGGCCATCCTGTGGTTGGCATTCTCAGCGACGATCTCAAATGGCGGGTAGGCCGCCGCCGGCCGTTTATCGTCGGCGGCGCGGTGGCAACCATGCTGTCGCTCATGCTACTCAGCTGGAGCGAGGAGATCGTGGGAGCGGTCTTCGGCATGACGACTGACGGCACAGCAGGGGCATCTGGCTCGGGCACCGACGACACCCTGCTGCGTCGACGAACCATTCCGTTCGCGGTCGTTCTGGTTTACATTCTAGACTTTAGCATAGCGGTGATCCAGGCGGCGTGCCGAGCGTTCATCGTGGACAACGTGCCGACGCACCAGCAGCAGGTGGCCAACGCGTGGGCGGCACGGATGGTCGGGATTGGCAACATCATCGGCTACTTCCTAGGATCCGTCGAGCTGCCTCGCCTGTTCCCGTTCATGGGACGCACGCAGTTCCAGGTGCTGTGCGTGTGGGCTTGCATCGCGCTCGTGGTGACCGTGGCCCCGGCGTGCTACTTCATCACTGAGCGGGATCCCAATAAAGATGTGACGGCGCGGCACGACGACGTGCCGGCCGCCATGTCGATTGCGTCGATGTACCGCGAGACGGTGCGGGCCATCAGGCGGCTGCCGCCGCAGGTGAAGGTGGCGTGCGACACTGAGTTTTTCGCCTGGATCGGCTACTTTCCGCTCCTGTTCTACACGTCCACGTACGTTGGGGAGATCTACCACCGCCGCGCGGTGCGGGAGCGTGCTCGGCTGGGGTTGCCGCCGCTGACGGGCCCGGAGGAGGCGGCGCTGGCCGACGAGGCCGCACGGTACGGCACGTTCGCGCTGCTGGTGTTTGCGGTGGTGTCGCTCGCGGTCAACCTGCTGCTGCCGGTGCTGATCGACCAGCGCAGCCTCGACGCCTACGAGCACATCGAGGCGCGGCTCAGGGGGGAGGAGACGGGCGACGAGGACGGCGTTGCCAAGGGCACGGGCACGACGCCGTCACATACCGCAACGAGGCTGGCCGGTGCTGGTGCGTTCCTGCGTCGGTGGACCAAAACAAAAGTTAATGTGGTGAGCGCGCTGCAGATCCCCGGGCTGACCGTTGGCCGGGCGTGGAGCGCGAGCCACGTCGTGTTCGTGGCGTGCACGACGGCGACGTTCTTCGTGGGCGACAACGCCACGCTGGCGGTGGCGCTCGTGGGCGCCATGGGCGTGCCGTGGGCCCACGCTCTGTGGGCGCCGTTTGCCATTGTGTCCGAGGAGGTCTCGAGGGTTAGGGTTAAGAAGGCCCGAGTAGAGCTCGGCCTGAATCCCGCGACTCGGGACGCGCACCCAGAGGAGACGGCCGTTCTCGAGTACGAGCACGAGGCCGGGGTGATCCTCGGGGTCCACAACGTCTACGTGGCGGCGCCGCAGGTGGTGTCGTCGCTCGCCGCGAGCGTCATCTTCCGGGTGTCGGGCTCCAGCGACGACTCCATCGGCTGGGTGTTCCGCTTCGGCGGGCTCGCGGCGGTGGCGGCGTTTGTGCTGAGCCTCCGCATCAAGACGTCGGCCGAGCTCGACGCGCTCGAGTCCCTGCGTGCGTGATGCCCTCCCGGGCTTGCTGCCCGCTCCAGGTCACGCCCGGGTTTGGTGGGGGACGTGCAGAGGGCATCGCAACCCGGACGCAAACCTAGTAAATTTTTGCGACGGGCCGGACATATATAAGCCGAGCGAGGGTGAAATTTCACCAATTGACACACCTAAAGACAATGTTGAGAGTGGCTAGAAACGTTCCCAGAGCGGCGCACCGGGGCCTCGCGACCACCGCGGCCCAGATCGCCCAGTTCAAGGTCCCCGAGGTCCTCAACGAGCCGGTCCGCGGGTTTGAGCCCAACACAAAGGACCGCGAGGGCGTGCTGCGCTCCCTCGAAAAGTTCAGGGGCACCCAGGAGGTGCCCCTCGTGATTGGCGGCAAGGAGGTCTTCACCAACAAGACGTTCAAGCAGCTCAACCCCAGCAACCACAGCCACGTCGTCGCAGAGGTCAGCTCCGCCTCCGAGAAGGACGTCAAGAACGCCATCAAGGCCTCCCAGGAGGCACGGCGCGAGTGGGAGGCCGCTCCCTGGAGCGACCGCGCCGGCGTCTTCCTCAAGGCCGCCGACCTCATCGCCAACAAGTACCGCTACGACATGCTCGCCACCACCATGATGGGCCAGGGCAAGAACGTGTACCAGGCCGAGATCGACTCCACCTGCGAGCTCATTGACTTCTTCCGCTTCAACGTGAGCTACGCCGAGGAGCTCTACCGCGTCCAGCCGGCCCGCTGCGCCCCCGGCGTGTGGAACCGTGCCGAGTACCGCGCCCTCGAGGGTTTCACCTACGCCGTAACGCCCTTCAACTTCACCGCCATCGCTGGTAACCTGTTCGGCGCCCCCGCTCTCATGGGCAACACCGTGGTGTGGAAGCCGTCTCAGTACGCCGTGCTGTCCAACTACCAGCTCATGAAGATCATGAAGGAGGCCGGTCTTCCCGACGGCGTTGTCAACTTCATCCCCGGAGACGCCGCCTCCATCACCAAGGAGGTGCTGGCCAGCCCGCACTTTGCGTCGCTGCACTACACCGGCTCGACTGACGTGTTCATGAGCCTTTACAAGCAGATCGCAAACAACCTCGAAACCTACACCACCTACCCGCGCATCGTCGGCGAGACCGGCGGCAAGAACTTCCACATGGTCCACAACAGCGCACCGGTGGCTTCGACGGCCCGCTCCACTGTGCGCGGCGCCTTCGAGTTTCAGGGCCAAAAGTGCTCTGCCACTTCGCGTCTGTACGTGCCCAAGTCGATCTGGCCCGAGTTCAAGGAGGTGCTGGTGGCTGAGACCCAGGCGATCCGCCAGGGCAACGCCACCGACCCTTCTCAGTTTGGCAGCTTCATGGGACCCGTTATTCACAAGCACTCGTTTGACAAGCTTCGCAAGGTCATCGAGGACGGAAAGAAGGACTCGGGTCTTGAGCTGGTCGCAGGCGGCAACACGGACAACTCTGAAGGCTACTTTGTGCAGCCCACTATCTTCAAGACTGAGGATCCCCTCCACCCTTACATGAGAAACGAGTTCTTTGGCCCCGTCTTGACGGTCTACGTGTACAACGACGCCGATTACAAGAAGACCCTTGAGCTCGTCAACGATACCAACAAGTACGGTCTCACTGGCTCGATCTACGCAACGGACCGCGAGGCTGTCAATGACGCCACTCAGATTCTGCGCCATGCCGCCGGCAACTTCTACATCAACGACAAGTGCACTGGTGCCGTCGTTGGTCAGCAGTGGTTTGGCGGTGCCCGCAAATCTGGTACTAACGATAAGGCCGGTTCGGGCAACTTACTCTCTCGCTTCGTCTCCATCAGAAACATCAAGGAGAACTTCAACGAGACCGACACCGTCCTTTACCCGAGCAACGCCTAGGGGCCCTGACGTCACGTAATGAACATGTAACTACTTTACTACATACGAAAACGACTAGAACATTCAATTGCCCCCTGGCTCGGTCGCGTACACCAGAGGCTCCTTCTCGGGAACTGGCTCCGTCACGGGCTCCGTCACGGGTAGCCTGGCATTTTCTGTCCGTTGCCTTGCATCCCGTCGCCGGGCCCGGACGTCATTGCACACGAACACACCAAACACAACGCAAAACATCAGGACTGCGAACAGCAGTATTGGAGAAATGAAGCCGAACGCCACGGCCGTGACGTAGTCGTATATCTCCATAAACTTGTAGTATATGGCAGAGTCTGTCCCGCGGTAGTACTCCAGCATGAAGCGGCGGAACATCTTCCCACTGATCTGTTCGGTGAGAGTTGGGTTGCTGTATCGAGATGGATCGAGCCGAAGAGCGTGCACCTGTCTGTCGCCCGCCCGACGTACGACTATCTGAATGTCGCGGTTGTGCTCCTCGTCTGTTGTCACGTAGAGCGCCACTGTTGCCTCGTCTGTCGTCTCCGCCAGACCGTGGTGGCTCCAAAAAAGGGGATCGTGGAAGAAGTCAACCGGCTCTGGAGTTCTCCGGTCGCTAGCATCCCCTGCTAGGGCCAGGTTCCCCGTCGCAGGATCAATAACAGTTGCAAAGACTCGTGCGGCGACTGCCTCCTGCCGTGCTGGCAGGAGCTCCAGATGCATGCCCGGAGCGGTGACGAGATGCCGTGTCTCCGTGATGTCGAACTCGTGGCAGACGGAGCGAGTTCCCTGGCCCAGGAGCGCGCCCTCGCTGTTTCGCACCTCCGTCACTTCGACGACGCTGACCGACAGCGTCTCTGCGTGGGTGAGGTCTCTGTGCCGGACGTCCAGGCGCCGTTGCGGCGGGTCAGCGGGGTGGCCGCCGACGGTGGGAGCGTGGCCGTGATGGCCACGGCCCAAGTCGCCTGCTGTGACCAGGTCGACGGGTACCTTGGTGCTGAGGGCCTCGTAGTTGCCACGCATGGGGCAGGGCAGCCTGAGGCCCTCGAACAGGCCCGCCGGCAGGGCGGCAGCCGGCGCAAACGCCAAGGCAGCACCGCAGAGCGCTGCTGCCAGGCCTCTCATGGCTTTGTTGTAGTTGCTGTGTGCGTTTATGTGTGTGGGCACCCTGCCAGGGGCCTCATGCAATGCCCGTGTTTGTAGCGTCCGCGAGGCGTGCGGTGTCCCGGGTGCAGTCGCGGCTCGGGCAGAGTGGTGGCTCAGCAGTGGTGGTCGTGTGCTTGGTGTCGTCTGACCCCGTAGAGTGTGTTAGTAATCGTCGGTGGTGCCGGTCGTATTTATCCCGGAACAAGGGCGTCGGAGAGCCATGCATCGGGCGGCGGACGCGGATGAAACAGCGGTGATAACAGGGACGTTTCCACGCTGCGTTGGGGCTTGCGTTAGGGCCGTCGCAACGCCCGGACACGCGTCGGCTAGGGCAACCGTCCCCGCGGCCTCTTGGCAGGGCCCCTCTGCTGCGCCGGTCGCTCGGCAACCGGCAAGCCCTCCAGGGCGGGCCGCTGCCGTTCCAGTTGCCTAATCCAATGCGCTCTGCATCGAGAAAACACCGCATCGGCGCACCGAGTGGCTGCCTTGCTCTGTGGCGGACCTAGCCGGAAACCCTATTCTGGGCTTCCGGCTACACCTTTCCGCCGCCGGGTCCGTCTGGCCCGGCGCGGCACGAATGGCTCGGCGCCGTGCCCGAGCTGCCCGAGCTGCCCGCTAATGGCTCATCGGGTTCGGAAGAATTCCCTTCTGGGCGCCGAGTGTCATCGTGCATCTGCGCAAGTCCGGCGTCATCGGATGCCCTCGCTCGGACCAGGCTGCCGAGCGTCCATGGCCTGTGCCGGCCCGTGCTGCCGTCGCTGTGCGCAGAGCAACGTTCCCTAGCGATGGCCGGTCTCCGAGATCGGCCGCATGGCAAAAGTCAGGCAATACTGCCCGCAGCGCAGCGAGACCACGACTACGGCCGTCCATTGCATTCCGTCGACGGCCTTCTGACCGTCGCAAAAAAAAGCTCTCCGACGGGGAATCGAACCCCGATCTCCCGCGTGACAGGCGGAAATTCTAACCATTAAACTATCGAAGACTGAATCTTGATTTTGAATTCTCAGTAGCATTGGTAAGGTGCTTGCCGGCCAGGACTTCGCCCAATCGACGAAAAAAGGCGCGCACGGCCACCCCTATACCAAGAGATGCTAGTCCTCTGAACGTGATCCCGGCACTGTATCTGCCAACGCTGCCCGGAGCCCTCCAGGGCCTGACGACAGTTGCACCATGCCATCGCAGCGAGCACGATAGCTGCCGACACCGATGCCGTCCGAGCCATCCAACCGGCGTGGCCTACGGGACTGGCCGCCGTGTGGGGCACGCAGACCTTCACGAAGTACACTCAAGGATGATGGAAGAGGTCGAGTCCTGGATTAACAGGGAACTAAAGGCGTAGTGCTCTCAACTCTCGCTACTCCACTAGGCTTTGGGGAAACGCCGTCCGCCGGGCGATGACGTAATTAGATTGGATTTCGTTTTCTCGCTCACTGGTAACGGTGTGGCCCGCTAGGCTGACGGCAGCGTGGTCACGCAGACCTTCGCCGAGTGCACTCAGCCGACGATGCGACGAGATGAATGCTGTACCACTTTTGACAGTTCCACGCTGAGACCCACACTTCATACATGTACAACTAGAGCTGGGAACCCACCCGCCACCGGTTACAAAGAGGACATAAAATCCATTGTTATCTTTTCACATTCACTGGTCGCTATGTACGTGCGGTGTTGCGCCTCATTACGGCTTTCATCTGCGTTTACCCATTTGAGACTCCATCTGACCATCCGGACGGGCCGAAGCGAGAGTTAGACAACCTTCGCGGGCTGCACCCAGCCGGAGAGTATTTGCACTGCACGGCGCAACTGCGCTCAACTCTGCGGATGCCCGGGCCCATACGCCAAGATTGCTTCCGGCTTGCCGCCCAGAGTTTGTTTTTGCTTGGCAGACCTCGCACAGTTGCCGTGCGGTACGGCACAAGGACCAACTTTTTGTGCCCACGTCCGCTTTGCTCAAGCTCTTTCGCAGAGGGCGCTGCGTGAGCCGTCCCCTCAGGTGATGGCAAACGCAGGGGATGTATGTGCTATCCCTGCGCTACTCCAGATGTCACTGCTGTCGTCTTTCCGCAAGCAAACCTTTTACAGCTTTCAGACCTGGTAAGTACCTTTCTGTTATACTGCCAGCAAACTAAAATACTCGACGTCTACAAGGAACGTTGGTGTTGGACTAGGGACTTGGGAACGGGGACGTCCACTGAGGGGCAGAACCCTTAACTACCGTAGACTACACTTTTGAGTCTGGCGAAGTGATGCCATCCCGCTGTTCGGACATGTCTCCTGAGGGCCTATGCGAACCCAGAGGTCTGTTTCTGCTACCCGCTACCTCAGCACAAATATTCTGCTGATTCTGTTGAAGCACTAGCCGTTCTTCGCACCGACGAAAACCGTCTGAGGCAGCCATCGATCGCGGACAGCGCTCTACGACTTCCACAGGCGTTCACGAGGGCGTCTGGCCCACGACCAAAGGCCTGTCAGTCTCCATGGCCGGGCTCATGCGGTCCTTTTTCGTTCGACTCATACTTCAAGTGTTCACCGCAGGGGTGTGAGAGCTCCATCAGCTCGAATCCCAAGAGTAGGAACCTCCAGCCTCCATACCATCCTGCTTGCTTTGATTGCTCGTTCAACGCGCAGTGTGAATGACATTCACATTACTGGCTCCTCTGAGTAACTAGCTGACGAAGCAACACATAGCCTGTAACGCCAAAAGGACTGCTCCTCCTGTGAAAGCTTTCGACTAGAAATGCGAACGACAGGGCTCATCGTTTCAGCTCCTGCCAGATGGATGATCATCACTCTGTATGTCCGTCGCTAGCTGAACTTGCAGTCGTTGCCCACATAGCCTCGACGGGCCAAGCTAAACAGGACTGACGCAACACAATAGGCAGCACCAGAAACGCGATTGGCGACGAGGTGAGCTACGAACAGACCAAGCCTCGGTGTTTGAACTGCCGCGTCAGGCAGAACGCGGGCTGATTTTCTGGGTTTGTTATTGAGTCCAGGCTGACAGTCATGGGTGACAACTAGCTGGCTTAGAGCAATGGCATGGCTTGCGCTCGACAAGAGTGTTCGACATCGGCCCGCTGTGGCTACAAAATCATCCTATTCGTGAAAGTCATGTAATCATGACAGGTTGAAAGCGAGTTTCCATGTGATTTATTTATTGCCTACATTGGATGATTTTACCGCAAATAATTTGAGAGCAACGTCTAATGACATCGGGAAAAGTCCAGCTAGCAGATAGACTACTCACCCACAGTGCAGGCAGCTCAGTGGCGGTGCTGTTTGCGAACAGCCAAAAGGTCAACTTTCGAGTTCGCGCAAGCGCAGTAATAGGCCTACCAGAGAAGCAAGAATTTAGAAATGTTAAGCTATGCCATGCAAATTCGTGGCGATCAAGCGAGCAGATTCAAGTTTAGTGCTGACATGGGGCAACTCGACCGACCTCATGCCTTTGCAGCCAGAGTAGCAACCAAGGAGGTCGGCTCGACTTTCCGGCACAGCCTACAGCCATGAGAACGCGAGCTGCGACAGCGCAGCAAAATCGCGCGAATTACATGGCATCCACATGTTCAGCCCCTAGAGCCTACGTAGACGAGGCCGCGATGCACACTTTAAGCTGGCAAGCATACATGAGTATCGTTACGCTATGCAATGCGGAGCCGCAAAATACCATCGGCACTGTAAGATGAATGTCGTACGCGGATAGCTGCAGCGCGATGATCACACTGCTTTTTTGATCGACACTGCACAGAACAACTGTCACGAGTGTCAGAAAAAAGAAACCAGACGCAGTAAAGTATGAGGTTGTGGAAGTGTCAACGTGTAGAGTATTTTTTGACGATGAAGTGAGCAGCGAGAAACATACGGAGGGAATCAGGCAATTCGTGCATGTGGCGATCCTGAGGCTAATCTAACCCCGTATGAAGTGTAGCTTGCTGTTGGTTTGCTTATTGCAAGTGGCACTGACACGGCGTTACGTGCTGCAATGGCTTATTGAGCCGGCTTCTCCGACCAAACAGACCGATGTGTCAATGCTTTGATTTTTTTTCTTGGTCGGCCCAAGAGTCGTGTTCCACGTTGGGCTGTTAATTGATGGGAGGAGGCCGCAGACGTGTGCCGGCACGGAAACGGCAAGGTGTGCGCAGGCGCAGGCAAGGGTTGGATCACCAGCCCTGCTTGGTGAGGGTTTCAAATTAACAAGGTGAGAATGAGGGAACCAGCCTGCTTTCACACTGTCATTTAAGGTAAGAATAAGACAGACACACAGCACCTGCTTCATCGGCTAGTGCTAGATAGATTCGAAGACCTGTCACAGCTGAGACACAGGTTGCAGAGAAAGCCAACGGAGATGGATTGCGGGCAGCAGCGGGCCTGTACCTGATTGCAATGCGGGTCGCCAGACCCCGACTGGCGCAGGATTCCGCCGTTTCTGTGAGCCGCTAAGTGGGGTCGCATGCTGGCCGTGGTAATCTCAGTCTAGAACGCACCTTGAAGAAAAGAGAGATGTACCAGTGGTGCGACACGGGATGCTCCATACAGAGGGCAGGTTGTTCCCACGAATTGTAGTGTGCGTGGTCCATAGCAGGGGCTGCGCCATCTACAAGTCAAGCCAGTGAGCAGGCGCCTTAGCTCAGTCGCCTCACGAGGACAACCTTGGTGCATCAGATTGCTGAGGGCATTGAATGCGGTTTCAAAGACAACTGGTTTCAGAGTCAGTTGCGCCTGTCAAACTGAAAATGGCCACACCCAGGGCCTTTCGTTCGCGCACACAGGACCCACCCGTCGAAGCTCAGTGCGGTGGGGTCGAA
>JANJPH010000063.1:0-42778 GCA_030407195.1 [Candida] tunisiensis
GACCACGGCGGAGGACCACGGCGGAGGACCACGGCGGAGGACCACGGCGGAGGACCACGGCGGAGGACCACGGCGGAGGACCACGGCGGAGGACCACGGCGGAGGACCACGGCGGAGGACCACGGCGGAGGACCACGGCGGAGGACCACGGCGGAGGACCACGGCGGAGGACCGCGGCGAAGACCACGGCGATGGGCCGGCACAACCACAGCGATGGGCAGCCGCCAACGGCCGCGGCCTCCGACTTCCCGGTTGGGGCGCGCGTGCGGCTCAACCCACGTTTTCTCGCCAGCAGCGCCTGCACGTCGCGCGGTCGTTAATGTCTAGGGACGAAAACACGGGGGATCGCCAGATCGAGGACACAGTGTCACGAGACACCTGAGAGGCCCTTGCGACAGGCACGACGGACGCTATATGACTGGCTGCGGGAACGAGACGCGCGGATACCACACGTACAAGTTTCCTGAGCCTCCACCTCTCCATGGCTGGTGACACGGATGCCGGGGGCCGGGCGCCCCTCGGCGAGACGGCGGCCGCGAAGCGGCGTGCCTCGGTGGCGTCGCAGGCCTCGGTCGAGATGCAGAGCCTCATGTCTGACGAGCGCAAGCCGTCGCTCGACTCTCTGCTGTCGGTCGGCTCTCGCGAGCGGGCAGACGACGAGGCGGTCCTCTACGACGGCCCGACACGTGGCCTCGACGGCGACAGCGACACCGAGATGGAAGACCTCAAGTCCAAGACCGACAAAAAGGCGCTGTGGTGGCGCGAGACGCTCATCTGCGGCGTGTACATGAGTCTCTGGTACCTGTTCAGCATCACGCTGTCGGTGTACAACAAGTGGATGTTTGCAGACGACAAGCTCAACTTCCACTTCCCGCTTTTCACGACTGCCATCCACCAGGTGATGCAGAGCATTCTGGCCTGGGTCGTTGTCACTCGCTTCCCCCAGTTCAGACCCGAGGAGTACCTCGACTGGTGGCAGTACATCAAGAAGATCGGGCCGTGCGCGGCTGCCACAGCCGGCGACATCGGCATGGGCAACGCGTCGCTCCAGGTCATCACGCTGACGTTCTACACGATGGTAAAGTCGTCGTCGCTGGGCTTTGTGCTGCTGTTCAGCTTTATTTTCAAGCTCGAGACGCCAAACTGCAAGCTCATCAGCATCATCTCGGTCATGACCGTCGGTGTGGTGATGATGGTGGCTGGCGAGACCAACTTCAAGATCATCGGGTTTCTGCTGGTGCTGGGCGCAGCGGCGCTGAGCGGCGTGCGGTGGGCGCTCACCCAGATACTGCTCAAGCGGTGTCGGGCGACGTCGAATCCGTTCAGCACTATCCTCAACCTGGCGCCGCTCATGGCCCTGTTTCTGTTTGTGCTCGGGCTCTGCATCGAGGGCCCGGTGCGGCTGGTGCAGGCCAAGCTGTGGCAGGAGGAGGGCGTCCTTCTCGGGATTGTGCTGCTGCTGATCCCGGGGGCGCTGGCGTTCTGCATGACGCTGGCCGAGTTCTACCTCCTGACCAAGACGTCGGTGGTGACGCTGAGCATTGGCGGCATTTTCAAGGAGCTGCTCACCATTGTGGCGTCGGCGGTGATCTACAACGACCGGATGACCATGATCAACATCATAGGGCTGTTTGTGACGCTGGCGAGCATTGCCGGCTACAACGTGTACAGATACTATTTGATTTAGACTGCATACGAGGTGCCGTGAGGGAGGCGGTGTTTGAGCTGGGCGTGCCGTGGAGGACGGGTTTTGTGCCGTGGCAGGGCCAGGCTAGGGGTGGTACTAATGGGCTGCGGCCGTTGAACGGCCGTGGAACGGCGCAAGTGTGGGGTAGTGCGCTTTGCCGTTCGATTGCGGGGTGCTGTAGCGTCGCCACCCTTGCCAGTTGTCGAGCTAGGAGGTTATGGTTGAGGCAGGGACGGTGAAAGGGTTGTGTAGCGTGAGGATAGCGGGCGGTGAAGGAGTCGTAGAGCGTGAGGATGGCAGGACGGTGGGGGAGTCGTAGATCAGCAGGGCTGCGACAGTGAGGGTAGTATGGGGGTCGCAGGGCAGTGGGACTATGGGTGGCGTAGAGCGTGAGGGATGGCAGGGACGGAAGATTGCTATGGGTAGAGCAGTACGGGACCCGAGCAATGGAGAGCTATGGGAGTGAGGGGATGACTAGGGACTGGAGGTGCTACAGAGTCATAGAGCAGACTACAGCTATGGAGTGAGGGGATGGCAAGGGACACAGAGATACGATGTCTTATAGCAGTCAAGATAGCGACAGTGGACTAGCTATAGGCAGTCAAGATAGCAGCAGTGGACTAGCAAAAGAGAGCAGTGACTGCAAGGACAGTGAAGAGGCTAGGGAGTCGTAGAGCAAAAACTGCAGCACTGAAGAGAGCTATGGGAGCGAGGGACGGCAAGCACGGAGGACTATTGGAGTCAGAGCTACAGGAGTAGGAGATAGCAGGGGAAGTGGAGATAATTATGGCGTCGTAGAGCATGGTCTGCAAGGACGGTGGATAGCCACGGCGTAGTGCAGAGATAGCGGGCAGTGAGGGAGGCAGCGATAGCAGAAAAGAGAAGACAGGAGGGCAGCGACGGCAAACAGCGACACAATGCCGACGCCGTCGGGACGATCTGGCCCCGCGACCAGGCAGGTGCCGGCCGCCAGGGCGCGACGCGACTAGCGCACGGTGGTCACGCTATAGGACCGGGTCAGGGGGTCTTGGTGTCAGGCGTCCCAAGCATCCGAGGTCTGGCACGGTCCGAGGCCCAGGTCCGGCGTCCCGGCGTCGAGGCTGCCCGGCGTAGAGGCTGCCCGAGACGGCCCGAACGGCCGTCCGAGACGCCGCCCGAGACGCCGCCCGAGACGCCTGCCGCGACCACGGTCAAACGCCGTTTCAAAGCCCGACGGGCCGAAGCGCCGGCCCGGCACGTGACCGGTGGGCCGCAATCTGAAGCTTGTTAGCCACGGCTGTTACAAGTGCCGCGGCACCAAGCGCAGATATGGCACAAACGTCGCGCGGTTGCGCACTTGTGCTGAAAAACGACTCGGAACAGAGTGCCAAAAATATATAGAACAAACGGGCCCGCTCAGAACGGGGCGACGGCGGCCTCCCAGCACCCCTCCCCTCGCCCGAGCACGCGCGCCGCGCCATCTGGCACCCCCGTCCCACCCGCCTGCTTCATTTGTCGCCGTCCCGCGACACCATTCTTTGTGTCGGGCCCCCTCGGGACGCCCCGTTACCCGGCAACCGTCGCCCATTTTCCCTCTGCCGCTGCCCCCGCCCGAGCTTCTGGCGACAACCAGCACAAGGACGGGCTCTTCCGGCGGCACTCACACAGCTCTAGCGGCCTCGCAGCGTCCTCCGACAGCCCTCCCGACAGCCCTCCGACACCCTCGCGCCCCTTCCCGCCGCCTCCGCCTCGCTCGGCACCCCCCAGCCAGCGTCACCCGCCCAGCATGGCCTCCTCCAAGCCCATCCAGGCCGTCTTCAGCGGCGGACGCGCCCCCGGCGGCCCGGCACCGGCCGCCCACCGCGTCCTGTCGCCGCTCAACGTCGTCTCGCTCCTCGCAAGCGCCCTCGTGTGGCTCGTCGCGCTCGTCCGCGCCGCCTTCACCTCTCAGCGCCGCTCCGGCCCGCGTGACGACATCCAGGCCACCGCAACAGCCTCCGGCGCGCAGCCCAAGCACGCAGCAGCGCGCTCCCTCTTCCCCAAGGGCGAGCCCACCATCGACGCCAAGATCGCGCGCGCCGACCGGCGTCCCAGCCAGACCCCGACAGCGACGCCCTGCGGCACAGGAGGCGACTTCAACCTTGGCAACGTTGTCGGCTGGAACCTGCCCATGGACTTCATGCAGGGCCAAGCCAACGTCGAGAACGTCTTCATGGACAGCTCGGTGCTGCTTGGCCTCCCCACCCAGGCCCAGCAACACCCGTCCCACGCAGACATGCTCACCAGTCCCGGCGGCACCGCAGACAGCTCGCCTTTTGCCCAGGCGTCCCCCAGCGCAGCACAGCCCGTGCCGCAGCCCCACGCCCAGCAGCAGCCCATGCTGGTGATGCGCCGCAAGGCCCACCGCCACCACGAGACGGCACCCTACTACGTCAGCCGCCCGCAGAGCGGCGCCCGTGGCCCCACCAGCGACTACCTCGACATGGGCCTCACGGACGGCCTCGACTACTCTGTGCAGCTCGCCGAGCACCAGCATCGTGCCGACTCGCTGACGAGCCAGGACAGCGCCACTGCTACGAACCAGTCTGGCCCGTCCCCGACTGACCTCACGGACCAGTCGTCGCCTGAAGAGACGCTGTTCCTGTCGATGGCGTCGTCCAACGGCGAGCAGCAGATGCCGACGAGCGCGGCCCAAGACAAGGCCCTGCTGGACATGGCCGACATCTTTGGCGGTCTGGAGGCCAGCGGGCCTGCGAACCTGGGCTCGTTCCACGTCAACCAGCCTGTTCAGGGCCTCTATGTTGCGCCGCATAGCCAGCCGTCGTCGCCGGGCGCTGCACACGTCCCCAACGACGCCATGGCGGCGCTCAAGACGCTCAACATGCCCGCCAACTTCGGCGCGCTCAACATGGGCCTCGGCTACCCCGGGCTGGGCGACCCGAGCATGCAGCAGATGCCCGCGACGGGCGGACAGGGTCCGGACCCGAACATGCTCCTGGACATGAGCATGATGAACCAGATGAACACTCACAACGCCAACGTGATGCAAATGCAGGCTCTACAGCAGTTGCAGCAGATGAACTTTGCCCAGATGGGCGGCCAGCTGCCCAGCCAAAACGTCATGGGCCAGAACTACATGAGGCACTCGTCTGCCTCGTACACGTCGCCAGAGAGCACGGGCAGCAGCAATGGCGCTGTCGGGAACCAGAACTACCCGTTCCCGTGCCCTCACTGCGACAGCAGTTTCAGAATCAAGGGATACCTCACGCGACATATCAAGAAGCACAGTGCAGAAAAGGCCTACACGTGCCCGTACTACAAGGGCGAGGAGGACCCGCCCTGCCACCCGAGCGGCGGGTTCTCGCGACGGGATACGTACAAGACACACCTCAAGGCTCGCCACTTCAAATACCCGCCGGGCACCAAGTCCGACAACCGGTCGAGCGTTGCAGGCGAGTGCGGTGCGTGCGGCAAGCACTTTGAGTCGAACGAGCAGTGGATAAGCGAGCATGTGCAGACGGGCGAGTGCCCGCGGATCGTCACCCAGCCGGTGCAGAAGAAGTCCAAGGGTCAGCCGCCCGCGGTGGCAGTTCCGAGCAACGGCGGGGAGCCCATGTTCCGCGCGCCCGTGTCGCTCGGCGGGCTGATTCCGCAGACTGGCATCGCTGTCTAGACGGCCCACGTATCATGTTTGTGCTTTTGCTTATCCTGGTTGATTAGGTTCCCGGGACGCTATTTATTGTAATAAAGAGACGTCTGTAGCATTGCAACGAGCTCTTGCACGTCAGTAGATTGCCACGGAGCGTCTTTGAGGAGCATTGCCACGCACGTCGCTAGCATTGGACCCGAGTCTCCACCTCAGTAGCATTGCTACGGAGCGGCATTCACGTCACATTGCCACGGACGTCTTTAGCATTGCCACAGAGCGTCCTTCACGCATTGCAACGAGCTCCTTCACATCAGAAAGGCTTTATTACCGCTCGTGCTCGCCATTATGGCCGTCGTCGCAGTGCCGATTTGCGGGTTAGGGCTCCAGCCGCCTATAAAGGCGCACAAATTTCTCGGTGGACCGTCACGCTGCCTTCGGTAGAATTGCTTTCGAGGCCTACTCAAGACGGGAGCCACGCTCCCGTCACGCTAGCCTTGGGGAAAGTCTCCGGTCGTGCCAGCGCAGGGCTGTTTCCGCCCGAGGTTGCTGCTAGTCTTTTGTCTTCAGCGTCAGCGCTCCGGCCCGTGACGCCGGATATAAGAAGCACGGCCAACGCCAGTGCTCCCGCTAAAGGGCGCGTGTGTGAGGGCTGCTCCGCCTCCGTTGAGGCCCTGCCGTTGCGGGGAGGGGCCTGGCACGCGCCCTGGGGGCCTGCTGGCTTGTTTGGCGGGCTGCAGTGCGCCGAGGAGACGGTCCTGTGTTGGCATCAGTTGTTTGACGCTGGGCCTTTGACGGCCTAAACGACAGTTATGGCAATTGCCTCGTCTCGAGGTACCACAATGGAGCTTACTACCGAGGGCAGCTATTTCTTTCAGGCAGGTGGCGGGGACCGCGTGGCGGTCGCCCCGTATGGTCAAACATACACCTGTAGTCACGTAGGGCACATGAGGAAACATCAAGCAATCATAGAGTCAAGCTCTGAGGCCCCTAGGGGCTGCGGACGAGAGTTGCAAAACATTTCTGATGCCAAATATTAAACTGTCATTATCGTTACAAGTACAAAATGCCGCAAAAAGAGTGACGGCACGGCCCTCACTCGACCTTCCAGTGCGATGTCAGGAACTCCTCTGGATGGGTCTCCTTGCCATAGATTAGCTCTGCCGCGTAAAGACCGAGGCACGTAAACATGTTTGTCCAGCTCCACACCTGCCATGGGATCCGTGGCATCGTCCACACCGCGCCGTTCTTGTCGGTGAGGTGCGGTTTTAGCCATTCCGGCGGCTGGCTTCCGACTCCCTTGCCCAGCATGCCGAGATGCTGCATCAGGAGATGTGTGTACACGGCCGTGATGATGCACGGGCCGTAGGCATACACGCACATCTTCCACCTCGACCGGCTGTTGAGGTATTGCCGGCGCTTGAATTTTGCCACGGTGCTGGGCGACGGCGTCGCTGCACCGCCGTTGACACTGCTTGTGCTGCGCTTGCCACGCCGCTCCCCGCCGCTCTTGTCATCGAGCGAGAACTGCGGCGGGGAATCAAGCTTGCGCAGTGGCGAGTGGTCCTCGGAGCCGTCGAGAGAGTCCGATATGAAAGCAGCCGGCTTGCCGTTTTCTTTTGTGTCGCTGACGTGGCTGCGGCGGTTGACAGTGATGCCTAGTCCCGAGTCGTGCCGCGAGACACCCGTCGCGTCGTCAGCCCGGTCTTTGTGCGAATCGGCTCCAACCAGCGTCTGCACCGCACCAGATAGCGTCTTTGTAAGCGGCTGCCCGATGTACGAGGTTGTTGGCGAGAGCGACCGGGGCGAGTGCGGTGAGTGAGGGCTCGACGGCGTTTCCAAGCTGGCCTGGAGCGCCGGGATGATTCGTGTAGCAGCGTAAAACACCAGCACGCGGTAGGCCAGGGACACAAAGATGCTCGGGCTCACTGTGCTCATGGTCGCCTGCAGCACGAGGTTGAAGGTCGTCTTGAAGCTTTTGGGGATCATGGCGACAAACGACGCGTATGACTCCATGATGATGGGCGGCAGCGGCGGCAGCGCCTCTGATGCTGGGGTGGGGGGCGAGGACCTGCCAAAGATCCCCGCAGTCATGCCGCCCTTGCCACTGTGAGTCGGTCGAGTTGTGACATTGCCGCCACCGGAGAGGATCTGAGAGAGGCTGAAGCTCGACTGGAAGTCGGTGAAGGTGCTGTAGAGGCAGAACACAATGTACGCAAAGAGCAGAGAGCTTTCGAGGGTGTTGCCGCGCCCCGACACGATGCCGTAGAGGCCGACCACGCCGGTGATGGTCAGCACGGCGCCAATGAGCGTCGCGCTGCCGAGCTCAATCTCGACCGGGAAGGTATAGATGCGGTAGAGGAAGTAGAGCGCGGTGGAGATGGTTGACGCGCTGGCGAGCAGGGCCGCAATCATCCACGAGTCACTGCGGTTCTTGATGAGCCACTTGGAGACCTGGCCGACAGATTGGACCACTAGGAGGGTGCAGAAGCCCTCGAGGATGGTGAAGAGCGGGGTGGCATTCTGCAGGAACAGGGCCCAGGGCTTGATGATGTAGAGACACAGGGTCGGGAGGCCCCTGGTGCTCGAGCCCAGCGAGAGGTAGAGCACGAGCAGGCTGGGGATGCCGATGAACTGGGTGTAGTAGAAGCCGGCGATGAGGCCGGCAAAGCGCGTCTGGTGGCACAGCAGCCGGAGCGAGCTGATGACAAAGTGGTAGAACGCCAGGGTGAAGGTGAAGAGCAGGCCCGTGACCTCGTCGCCCAGGTCGAACGCCAGCGGCACGGTCAGGAGCACCAGCGCAAAGTAGAGCGAGGTGCTCACGGTCTGTGCAACCGCAGCAAGCGAGATAGCGGCCATTGCTGGGCCGGCCGAGCCGTGCTGGTTGAGGAGGACACGCGTAGTGGGGAGTCGCGTTTCCGTGGCCCGAGAATGCTTGAACCAGGCGAGAAAGGGGCGTGTTGCACGTACTCTTTCTTCGGTTTCCTTCAAGGCGGGTGACGCATGCTGCCTTTCTGGCCGGTGAAGGTGAATTTGGACGCTGCAGGGGGGGACCCCCGCTGACGTAAGCGGCTGGGCAACGGTTTACGTAAGGAATTGAGTGCTGCAGCGGCAAGACGGGCGGCCGCTGATGTAAGCGAGCTGCGGGCGGCTGACATAAGCGCTTCAAACAGCGCGTCTACCCACCCATGTGAAACCCTAGGGAACGCCAGAGTGGGCGGCGGGAACGCCTGAGACCGGGGCGAGGAGCCGCCGCTGCGGCAGGCCGCCCGGCACGCCCGAATCAGGCACCGCACCGGACCCGCCTGGGGCCAGCAAGGGCATCCGGCGTGCAATGATGCAAGAGGGCGGCCCTTTCGGTAAATTTTTTTCCAGCGAGCCGCCGCGCCCGCGGTGCGGCTCAGAGTCCTGCAGATCGCATGCAGCGGCCCCTGAAGGTAACTTTGTCATCGCCGGCCGGCCCGCAGCCGCACCGCCGTTGCGGCTCGCAGATCCATGCAGCCCTGGCCTGAACTTGTCATCGCCCGCATGGTGCAGCAGCCGCACCGCCGCTGCGGCTCAGACCCTTTTCCCGCCAGCCGCACCGTGCGGCGCGCAGTGCGGCTCAGATTTTTCGCGACCGATGGCACGAGGCGGCAAGAACGGCTCCGCGGCGCGCCAGGGCCGGCCGTCGCGGCCTGGCCACGGCAGGGTGTTCAAGAGCACCAAGGGACGCAGGACGCTGCGCCAGACCGCCGACGAGCGCGCTCTGGCGGCGCAGGACGCGCAGGAGGCCCTCGCGCCCGCAGCCCCCGCGGACGATCCGGCACCACCGCCCCCAGAGACGACAGAGGAGCCGAGCAGGGCGGCCTACGGGTCGCTGCTGACCCTCCTCAAGGCGTCTACGCCGTCGAACCCTGCGAAAAAGGCGACCTCCAAGCCGTCTGCGCCGGCATTCCAGACCGAGCCAGAGGCAGTCGAGGGAGCTGCAGAGATAGCGGACGAGCCCGAGGAAAGCGACGTCAGCGAGCCCGAGTCGGACGCCGAAGATGCCACAGACGACCCCTTCCAATGGCATTTCGCCGAACCGCAGCAAGGGCTGCTCTCCGGCGCCGGGCCCGGCCTGCAGTGGCGGAACAAAAAGGTCAGCGGCTGGCCCGAAGCACGGGCGAGCATCCGGGTCCCAGACACACCACATGGGATGCCAGAGCCGCCAGCGAAGGAAAAGTTCGCAGCGTTCAAGGTCAAGCAAAAGCTGCGTGCGCCTTTCGAGGAGGCGAACGGCCCTCTGACAGCGCTCCAGAAGCGTATTGTGGCTCCCGTCTTTTCCTACCAGGACGTCTTGCTCCCCGTGCGCTCGCACGAGAACGAGGAGGAGCTCAGGACGCTGTACGCCACGCACTGCCTGAACCACATATACAAGACGCGCGACCGAGTGCTGCGCAACAACGCTAAGCTCGCGGCAGATGAGACGCTCGAGCTGCGCGACCAGGGCTTCACCCGGCCGAAGGTGCTGGTGCTGCTCCCCACTCGCAACGCTGCCTGGCAGTTTGTCACTCTCCTGACAAAGCTCTCGGGCGCAGAGCAGACAGAGAACCGCAAGCGGTTCAAAGATGCATTCTACCTGGAAGCGGAGCCCCCAGAAACCAAGCCGCGTGACTTTCGCGCGTACTTCCAGGGCAACACCGACGACATGTTTTGCCTGGGCATCAAGTTCACTCGAAAAGCCGTCAAGCTGTACACGAGCTTCTACTCCAGCGACTTGGTAATTGCATCGCCGCTTGGGCTCAGGCTGATCGTCGGTAACGAGGGTAGCAAGAAGCGAGACTTTGATTTCCTCAGCTCCATCGAGGTGGCGGTCTTGGACCACGCGTCGGCCTTCCAGATGCAAAGCTGGGATAACGTGGACCGAATCATGCGCCACCTCAACAAGATGCCTGTCAAAGACCGCGGCTACGACTTTGGCCGGGTGCGGGAGTGGTATCTAGACGAGAAGGCTCCGTATCTGCGACAGACGATCGTGCTGTCCGATTACCTCTTTCCTGAGGTCAACGCTATGTTCAATCGGTACTGTCTAAACGTGGGTGGCAAGCTGCGAGTACGACCGTTCTACGACAACGGCGCCCTTGCCAGCAATTCAGCGGTCAGGGTGCGGCATACATTCAGCCGGGTCGCCACACCGGCCAACAGCACACCTGCAGACGACCCTGACCGTCGGTTCAAATACTTTACAAGCGTCGTGCTGCCCTCCATCTTGCGCGGGGCGGCTCCAGATGGCACTTTGGTGTTTGTGCCGCTGTACCATGACTACCTGCGCCTCCGCAACTACATGGACGAGCGCAACGCCGTCAGCTTTGAGGCAATATCGGAGTACTCTGAGCGAGGGGAGGTCAGCAGGGCACGGACCATGTTCGCCACCGGCCGGGCCAAGATCCTGTTTGTGACGGAGCGCCTGCACTTTTTCCGTCGCTACAGCTTCAAGGGTGTCTTGTCTGTGGTGTTCTACGGCCCGCCCGAGAACCGTCTCTTCTACCAAGAGATGGTGCGGTGCATGCACCGCTCCGTCTACGAGGACCGCATCGACGCGTCCCTCCTCCGGACACGGACCATCTACTCGAAGTGGGATGCGATGAAGCTCGAGCGGATCGTGGGCACAGAGGATGTAGGAAAGCTCTGCGAGGGCGACAGCGACACGTATGAGTTTTACTGATAATGTACATGAGCAATGCATTTACTCGATGAGCAGAGTGACGGCCATGGCCACGCAGCACATGGCCACGTACGGGCTCAGCCGTTCGCCTATTCGTGCTGCTTTCCAGAATATGCCTAGGAAGCTGTGTGAGTTGCTTCGTTGTTTGGCTACAGCGGTTCGACACCTACCCGTGCTTGTTGCGGTCCACGACGGCCGGCACCACGCTCCGTGCGTACGCCGACGAGCATATCAGCAGCAGGATGACCAGCAGCAGTGACTGGAAGTTGAAGAGCGCGCTCTGTGTCAGCTTTGCACGAGCCTTGGGCCCCGTGTTAACGGCTCACCATTGTGTGTCGTCGCGTTGTGATGTATGCAGGGACGCCGCTAAGAGAAATGCGTTAGAAATGACGGGTAGCGCAGTGCCACCCGTGAGACGGTTTATAGCAGAAATACATATATACAATGCTATGGTGCGCGGCCTACGAGCTCACCTAGAGGCGTCTTGACTACTACTTCGACGCCCTGAAGGTCCCTGAGTAGGTTGTAGGCGTCGCGTGCCGAGAGATGTGCCTGCGCCACTGTGCTGGCAGCACCCCGCACCGTGCTGTCAAAGACACAGAAGTTGGAGTACGCCTTCACAGCATGCGAGAGCATTCGCCGCGTCAGGCGAACGTTGCCGTCCAGCACGGCCGACGTGAGGTGTTTCAGGTTGCGAAACGTCCAGTCGTGCGCCCTGAGGTCGCTGCGTTCGTGATGAAACCCGTAGAACAGCTGCTCGTATGCCCGGAAAACGTCGCGGGGGAACCTCCGCTCCATCTCCTCGACCAGGCTCATCGAGTCAGCGTAGCTGCCGTTGAGGACGAGCTCCGAGACAAATATGTGGTAGGTCGTAGCGTCCGGCACGAGAGGCAACTCAAGGGCAGCGGCACTCTGGCCGGGCAGCACAGACAGCACAAAGTCCATCAATTTGAGCCGCTTTTTGGCCTGCACCGCGTCCACCTCGGCGTACTGCTCGGAGTTCTTGCGAACCTCGTCGAACACTCGAAATGCCGTAGCTGTGGCGCCACCGCAGGTCAGCAGACTGAGCAGAAATGAGTTGAGCAGGTTGGTGTCGATAACGATTCGACTCGCAACCATCTTGGAGTACGTCCGGTGGAGCTCGGCGGGCTTGCTGCGCACGAGGCCGTGGTACTTGAGGCGGACAGCGTACGTGTTCCGGTCGGGCACCAGCCCGGACTCTGCCAGACGGTTGTTCAGTCGCCGGTACTCTCCAAACTCGCCAGCGCGCAGGGCCAGGTCCATGACGAGGTTGAGGCTGCTGGTCTCCACGTTTTGCATGCGCTCGAGCTCACGCAGTGCTGCCTGAAAGGTCTCTGGGCTGATCCGGCGAGACTGGCCCAGGTTGTGAGAGATGGCGGCGTTCTCCTCGCGTATCGAGACGGGCATCCCGCACTGGCGCACGTCGAGGAGCACAGACACGTAGAATGCGCCGGGATCGCCGCGGTCGACGCCCCAGTCGTCCATCTGCGCGGCCCGCTTCATGAGCAGCGAGATCAGCTTCTCCAGGTGCGGGCCATGGATGTGGCGAGAGCGGGGGTACGGCAGCGCCCGGTAGAGCTCCTCCAGCTTGGCATAGTTGACCGGCCCGTCAACGTAGAGAGACTGCACGAAGGCGCGATACTCTGGTGTGTGGAGCTCCTTCCGGGGCCGCCTGGACCGCTGGCGCTGGACGTAGGCGTAGCTGGCATTGTAGACACGGCCTAGATCAGCGATGGTCTGCTCCACGGAGCGGCCGCCGCTCTCTGGGACGCCCGTCGGCCCGGTCAGCAGCGCTGCCAGGGCATCAATGGAGGGCCGCGACGGGGTGTGCTTGTCTAGGAAGGTCTGGAGCTCGCTGTAGTTGTCGCGGACCAGGGCCTGCAGCGCGTCGCTGTAGACGTCGTTGAGACTGGCCAACAGCCGCCGCTGGGGCCCCAGAAGCGACCGTCTCGCCGCGCTTCGTAGCCACTGACGTGCCGGTCCTGGCGCCACCCGAGACATGGGATTCCAAAATAAACTTTCCACGCTGAAATTTCATTCACACGACCAGGACATGAAGCTTCAGACGGGGCCGCTGACGCTGGCAGAGCGGACGTCGCACCTGCTCCGGGCCGGGTTCCTGCGGGCGGAGCCGGCGTGGTACCGCGTCGTGGCGCAGCACCCGCCCTCGATGGAGTTTGCTCGTAAGGAGTTCGACCACACCCACGAGCTCGCCGCCGTGCGCCGCGACAAGGCCAATCCGGGCTTCTACAGCACCAGGAAGCGTGGCCGTGCCCTGGCAGCTGCCACAAAACAGCGTTTCCGTCCCAAGCCCGTGGTGTTCTTCGAGGACCGCATAAGGGACATGTTCTTCTACCAACATCCCTGGGAGCTCGCGAGGCCCAAGCTCCTCGTCGAGAGCTCCGGCAACGACGCACGCACCCAGGACTGGAGCTCGATCGTGCAGGCCGGCCGCCAGCTGGACGGCGAAAGCGTGGTCCAGCGGACGCTCTGGCTGCTCCAGCAATCGCGTCCAAAGGAAAAGATCACCGCTCATACCGCAATCACGACAGAAGAATGGCTCCCGTTCTACAACCAGGCTCGGTTTGAGTTCTACCGACTGCGAATGCGCGAGGAAGCGCTGACATCCATCGCCCAGGAGGAGGCCCTCATGAGCGGCGCTGTGTTTGGCAAGTCGGACATAGAGATGGGCGTCGAACGCGAGCAGGCTGTCATCGACCAATGGCGTGAGGACGCGCTCGAGGCATCCAAGCTGGAGCTGGCGCGTGCCAAGGGCTCCACTGCATCGTTTGAGCCAGACGCTTCAGTGGAAGAGGACGCCGACACCAACGAGGCCCAGCCAAGTCCCCTCTAGACTGTACATATGTAAATAACGATCACGATTTCATTCTATTCCGCTAGAAGAACGGGCACCAGCCAAAGAAGATTTGGGCCAAGTTGGCTGGATCCCGTGCCTCCTGTATAAGGCGTGCCACTTCGGCCTCAACGCTCAACATAGGCGCCAGTTTGCGTGACACGCCCGCGAGCGCGCGTCCGGCTTCTGACCCTTCAGCCGCGACGGGCTGGCGGCGCTCGACAGCCGATTTGGGCAGCTCAGACGGGTCGTCTTGCACCCTACGTTTCCGTAATGGTGACACGGTCCAGTTGTACAGTGGATCATAGCGCAGAACATCGAGAACTGTCTTGATGCCTGCTGCCTCACTCCGCAGGACCTCTAAGGTGTACTGGCAGCAGCGCCGATACACACCCTCGACACCCGTCACGCCCATTCCATCAACCACGTCCCGCGTAAGCCGGAACGGTATCAGCTCTGGGATGCGCAAGAGTTTTCCTTGATCGAAAGCGATGCCCAAATCGATATGAATAGGCTCACCTGTGCTCTGGTCAAGGAGAATATTGTTGCAATGACGGTCGCCAAGCCCAATCACCCAGCCCACAATGCTGACCGCGGCAGTGGCGCGCGTATATGTTTGACGCTTCTTGAACCAGTCATCGGGGCTTTGGAACCTCTCAAAGAAGAAAAACCGAAGCACGGGGTGCATTTTCTCCTCAAGTTCCTGATACACCTTGAGTCGCTGGTCGAAGGTTTTTGTCTGCACGGCACGCATCTTCTCGCGAGCAGTTCGGCAGTCCACGTCCTTCGGGTAGTAATGGCTATGGGCTGGCTGCAAGTAGTCGGCCAGAGCAATTGTATTGTTCACAAACTCAATCACTCCAGTTTGTGGTCCAAGTGGCACCACCTTGTAGGTACGCACGCTAAGGTTTCGGCGGCGTGTCTTTTCATGCTTCGAGCAGAACGCGTTCACTTGGTCGAAGACCTGCTCCATGATGGCGTCTTGTCGGAGATCATCCTTGCCGCCCTTAACAAGCATTCTGTGTGTCGCACCGTCGGTGGTACGCAACGTCATTATCTTCGGCGCGCTCAAACCTCCAGCAATTGTAACGTGCCTGTCCACAGATTGAATCACGGGTACACCGCTGTAGTCGCCATCAGGCCTTGTGGCCACGGGCATTGTCATGGGGGGCAGCTGCACCTCTTTGCCGAGCACCTCTAACCACCACTTTGCCACGCTATGCTTCGATTGTAGTTTGTCAAACTTCTCAAGAGTTAAACCACGACGGGCGTTTTGAGGCACACTTATGTGCGCGAGTGCAGCCGTTTGAAGGACGAAGTCCTCGACGTTCTTGATAAGAAACGGGTCACTCAGCTGGCGAGAGATCAGTCGACAGATCTGGGAACCAGCCTCAGAACGGTCCCGCATACCGCTGTCAGATTTTTCTTTAACAACCATTCGCAGAGCAAGTACCTGGTACAGGCCATGGTACGGATGTTTTGCGCAAAGGCGAACTACCAAGGCCCAGAGACTTTGCTGGAAAGGTGGTTGTTGCTCGCCTCGCGACTTCTTGACTAGCCTTGAGGTCAACTGGTTCTGCCATGGCACAAACTTGACGGAAGGGACCCTGGCAAGGGTTTCGGCAATGGTGGAACTGAGCGATGCGTCATCGCTATTGGCAAGCCAGAGGGCACAGAAACGGGAGATGTCGCCGTCATAATTATCACACTCAAGAACTGCTCGTAAGTAATACAGAGCGCTTTTGTGAAGAAAAGATTCCCGCGTTTTTTGCAACCGACGGAACTCACTGTCATCAGTGGCGAACAGCTTGCGCGTCCGTTCCAAATGCTCTCTCGCCTTGGCACGCTCGGAGCTGGATTTCGCAGACTGCACCAATTCCTCTAGCATGGCAATGTCATCATTCCTTTGTTTCCACAACCGTTCGACACGACCCAACTCCTCTGTGTTCTGGTCGTTGGTCAACTGTTCATCGCAAAACGATGCGAAAGAATGAAAAACGTGGCCCCTTGTCTCTGCCGAGGCTTTGAACTGACCTAATGAAGCCACAGAAGGTTCGAAGTAGTTTCGAAATATGTCATCATGACGCTCTTGCCTTGCCTTTGAAGTCCATGACCCGAGAAGACAATAAAATTGGGCCAAATTGCAGAATACGTCGTCGGCCGACTCTTTCAAAGCTGGGTCTCTTACCAAGCGTTTGAGGATTCCAATGGAGACACTGTGGTCGCCCTGGACCCAAAGGGTTGAAGCTGCTTCTGCTCTTGCCACAGCCGTCACTTGCAGTGATCGTTTACCAATACATAACTCGTCTAGCATGACGGCAGCATTTAACGCTCTCTGAATCTCTCCGTGGTCGCGCGCCCGTGTTCCAATTGTTCTCAGGGCGACGGCGACCGCGGGTGCAACAGCTTCGGCAATGTTTGCAGTTCTCTTGCACGTGGTATGTAGCAACGTCCATGCCACACCTCGTGAAGCCAATAAGTCCTCAAATTGACCAGGCTCTTCTGTGGCCATCCACGAGTCCCGTTGACGTTGCGCAATTGCTATCTTATGACACTCGGTCCAGGCTTTGTCTTTAGGAATTGTGAATATTTCCTCTGCCTGACAAACTGCTCCGAGGGCTTGCAGAACAGAGCCCTTGTGATCGGCTTCCAACATCGAACATAATCTCTGGTACGCACTTGCGAATAATGCAGAACGATTCTCGTTCTCTGATGGCGGCGTACTTGCAATTCCCTTGAAAAGCTCGTAGATGCACGCATCTGGGCAGTTAGTTGGCACCTCAGGGCTCGGAATATCCCATTGCTGGAGCTTCCAAGCGTATGAGTATGACATTTTGCTGCCAGAAATAGTGTCAGTTGCGGCTGATTCAGCCAAAACTTTGGAAAGGCCATTCATACTGGACCGCGAGAGACCGTCTACAAGAGACAGAGAGGCAGCTTTTACACTTTCGCCACACGAAAGTCCGTAGTCGAGCTGGGAGGCACGATACTGTACAACACTGTGCCACTTGCCCTCGCGCTCAAACATATCAATAGCCGTTGCAAGAGACGGTGCAACAGGAAGGCCATCATACATGTCGACATCGTCGATCTGAGCGTAAACATCACGAAGCAGTGCGAGCAGCTCATCACCTAGGCCATCAATGCCGCGCCACCGCGGTCGGTTTGGATTGCCAACGTGCAGCTCCAGCAACATGAGCCCAGTGCGAGGCAATCCTGCTCGACTCGCTACTCGAGAAACGCTAAGAAGATCAAGCTGTAGTCCGTTTGCGGTGGCATCAGTGCTATCCGGGTCGTCAGAAAGACTACCAGAGGTTTCGACGCGGGCATAGAGACATGTCTTCACGATGAGTTCCTGTGCAAATCGAACTGTCGCATCATCAAAAGTATCCAACTTCAAGACGTTGTCGAATACACTCTCCAGCCTACCCTCCCCACCAAAGATGAGAAGGTATTTATGCACCAGCGCGGGGAAAACATCCTCAGCGAATCCCTCGATCGACTCGATTAGCGGTGCAAATCCCCAATACGCGCTGACCTGGCTACTCAGAGTTTCAGTAAGCGCCAGTGCCACTGATCGGACCCATTCTTTGGAGCACACTCCTGTGTTGTTTACGGCTACTTCAACCTTAGCCTTTGCATCGGGATGTGGTGATCGAACAGAATTTTGTCTTGACGCTCTCGGTCCCCCTGAGATAGGAACACCAGGCATTGGCTCATTCTCAACTCCGCAACCGACATACGAGACAGCCTCCAAAATGCGAGATCCCACGACAGACATAAGGAGTGAACGTAGATCGGATGAAAGGTTCTTAACGAACCAGCCTAGTTGTTGTTCTGCTACAGAGACGACGGTCGAGTCTGAGGATTGCAGCAGTTCGACAGTATTGAGCAGCATTTTAGCGAGAGGTCTGTCGGGCTCCGTGATCCGTTTTATAGTCCTTGGATGAGCTTCATCAATGTCATATTCGAGTGGCTCGGTGCCTCTGCCAGCATCTGGCCCGCTGTGGCAGTATATTCGGCCTAAAACTCGTGCTTTCCAAACGAGGTACTCCGCGGCTGTCGGAGTGGGGTCCGCTTTCAGAAGAGAGCCAGCGATCGTCGTGCTCGTATTATTTCTCAACCACGAGCTGGCCAGCTCAGGCTGGCTTTCAAGCTGATAACCCAAAAACCGTCGCAAAATGCGAGACGTAAAATCTGAGAGAGATTTTGAAGGGTTAAGGAGTATGTGCTGCACCTCTTCATCACTGTAAAGTGCTGTCACCACGTCTCGTTCACCTATCCAATCAAGTGTCCGAAGTATGACAGTTGACGCGCGTTGATCGTCGTAGTCGCTCAAAGTCACATCAACGTAGCCGTACAACCAGCTCGCGAACTCATGTCCGATAGCTTTCTCAGGTTTTGCGAGCGACTGGAGTTTTAAATGAAGAGCTTCCATGATGGCAAGGCATGTGTCAAGAAAAGCAGTCTTATGACGGCACCAATAACTCTGGCTGTCCTCCAGTAGCACTTTAATAGTAGTAAGTGCCTGTGACAGGCACTGTGCCATAGCTGGCACCACTGCCTTGACGGTTATTTCAGCAGGATAGCCACTTGCGTAGACGCCTCGTGATAGCGCGACGACTATATGCAAACGGAACAGATCAGCTAGGAGACCTTGCCCACTCCGCTGAATTGCTGACGCCAGTCTTCGAACGACGACGACGTAGTTCGTAGGAACCCAGAAAGACCCTGTAACATTCTGTTGACAGAGCTCCTCGATATTGGATAAGAGCCAGAACAATTGGACGTATGGTTGCTTCGTTTCACCTGTAATCGGCTGCGCCCCTTTTCTCAGACGGACCATCAAGTCATGGTCCAAGATATTGCCAAAAGCTTCAAGATTCACAGGGCTCGTTACATCCGTGATGCACAGCAACTCTGAGAACGTTGCAACGAAGCCATCTCGTGCCAATGTCTTGACCACGGTGGAGCCCAGCTTGTAGGTCATCATAGGGACAATGGACTTCTCGCTCGCCGCGGAAAGGCCGTAGGCCAAACATTTGGAGAACGACTGCTTGAGAAGATGAGACTCAGATGTTTCCAACAGCTGCGCGAGGGCGGTTATCTCCTCATAACCGTCCGCCCGCCTGGTCATCAGCGTTTGCGCAACTATCTCCTCCTTATTGGCACGGAGAAATTGCTTGTGAGATCGGACGTCAAAGAGTTGGAAAGGAAATTCGAGCGCAGAGTGGCCACCATTGCTTAGCCACATGAACATGAGTTCCCTCAACGATCTTGTCAATAGATCCGCAGGCGGTATGCCAGGTGAGATATGCTTGATCACGGTATGCGCATATGGAGTCATCGCGTCGTCGGCATAGCACATGTCTGCAACGATGTAGATACACTCCAGAAGAAGAGTCGGGCATGTGGCAGCAACTGCTGCCACAGCATAGCATTTGAACGCAAGGAACTCCTGTGATTCGTTCCTCGTCCCAAGGGCGTCTAGAACTGCACCAGGCTCAGGTTCATGAAGGCGACGGAAGTGACGTGCTGCACTAAACCGTACAGTGTAGGACGGCTCAGCCATCATAGAGCAAATGAGTTCTGTGGGCGGTGGGACATCGCTAATTGAGAAAACGAGTCCAGCCATCAGGTCAGCAAGAGCAAGTTTTGTAGAATCAATGTCAGACTCGGCCGAAGTAACAAGCCTGACGACCCAACGAAAAACATCATTTGCATCGCTCAAGCAATTTGGCGAGGGATTTTCTTCACCGGCCGCAGCTTCATTGTAGAGGGCTTTGAGAAGAAAAATGCAGATCATCACAGAGACTTCGGATCGCTCCCACTCGTAGTCAGTCAACAGCCGCGGCCCAATACTTTGACGAAACAATTGAAGATTGAGTTTGCTCGCGTAATAGTTGCTGTCGTGCTCTTCAACATGCCCATCCTTGTTTCCCGAATTGGATCTCGTGTGGCGAGCCATTGACATGTTACCATCCCTAGCGTCATCAGACGCAGTTGAAGGAGTAAACGGAGAGGAGCCTATGTTGCCAGACGATAAAAACTCGTAACCATAGAGGATGGTGAGCCACACATCGCAAGTGCTTATCAGTTCGCTGGTTCCAAGAGAGCAGATGTGAGTGCTGAACTCCTCGTAAGTAAGATTTTGGCTGATGAGTCGCAAGGCAGTGGCAGAACGCAAATCTTGAGCTTGGGCACCACAACACTGGCCTAAGAAAGTCCGAGGCAGATTGCAATGTTCTCGGCTAGGTGAGGTGTCGCCGTCTTGTTCGTCGAAGCCCTCGAAGTTCGACGATTCCATCGTGTCGTAGGATTCGGTGTTGGCCTCGGTCTGATTTAATGCCACGATGGTATCGGCGACCTCGTTGCATAACTGGAAAATGCATCGCTGAATCTTTCTGACGTGCCTAGGACTCGTAGTAGCTGAGTAGTTCTCCTCAGTTCGCACATTCCAGCATAGATCGTAGAGTAGATGACCGGCTAGCACAAAGCACTGTGCTAGATCGGAAAACCGAGGCACTCGTTTTGCGGCACCGCATAGGATTGAACTTATGTTTGTGATCTGCGACAGGACATGATGTGCGGGCTCGATAGCCATGAGCACGTACAACACCATGCAGCACTGCCCATATATGGCCTCTACTACGCGCGGTGAACGCGTGACGAGGGAGTCACAATCCGTGCTTGCCAGAAAGTCATCCAGGTATGTTGTAATGGATTGAATAAAGGTTTGTATTCTCTCATCCATCGCTGTGGAGTAGGGAGGCAAATCCTCCATCTTATGCTTGCCTGGTAAAACCTCCAGTGACGTTCTCTGAAGTAGGTATTTCAAAGCTGGTAGCCGCTCTTCAAACTCGGTAGCAATCGAGTTAATGGGTCCATGTTCTGATACCAACGAGTGGAGCGGAATGTTTTTTATCTTTCGTCCGCCGAGTTCCAACAGAAATCGGGCAGTGCTCAGAGGCGCACATTCCAGAGGCAGATGACGGCACGCCCTGCCGTCGACGGCAGCATGGTAAGGATACTTGCTCGACACCCATCCGAATATCTGCTCCTCGGGCCGTGAAGAGTAGCCGCCTAACTGCTGGCGCTTGTAGCTCATAACGGCACGCAGAAATTCCGTCGCTGCGATGGAGTATGCAGCCGGCCCGTTGATACTGACCGCGTGAAGAAGATCGTCTACCTTCCTTGATATATCGCCAATGCCATCGCAGCGCATTATAGACGTTAAAGCAAATGATGCCATGGCGCTGGTTGTAGGCGAAAAAAGCTGTCGCCGACAAAGTTCCCATATATCGGCGAACTGAATTGATGTCGCTGCTGTGGAATCCATTCCAATGATCAGGAGACCAGTACAGAGCAGCCCCCAATTGCGACCGCTGGCGTCAGGCATCTCTATGGTTTCGAGACAAAACCGCCACACAGGACGCAGAAGACCAGTAGGTAGCGAATGAGCTTGGAGCAAAAACGCCAGCTGCCTTAGTGAGTCGGCCCGTTCTGATTCCGCGGACGTTAATATCTGTGAAAGCAATGATATCAAGCCGTCTTGAACCGCTTGATCAAAAGTCACGAAAGGGCTAGTCCGGCGTCGCTTCAACGGAGGACTATCATCTGACGAGGGAGCATTCTGGGAGCCAAGCGCAACATGCTCCAGCAGACCAAGATATGCCAAGCTTCGAGCAGAGAGCCATTCCATTGCACTGGCGGACGATGGCTTCAACTGCAATCTCCCGCACACCTTCCACTTGGGTCCGTTGTAGTCGTGATCATCAGAGAGAACGATTAGGCTATCAGTCTCCAGTCGCTCCGACCTTTCTTTCATAGCTGCGGCAAGCTGCCGAACGCGACGGCGCAGGTTGGAGCTGTGTTGGGGGTGAACAGCACACTTCTCGAGGAACCACTGTGCGTGGAACAGGAACAAGCAGAGTTGCTGTCTGAGCAAAGAGCTCTTGGTCGGCCACAGTTGAGAAACCACAGGTAGCAGGGAGACCGTCTCGGTGCAGAAGAATTCGATGCTCTGAAGGCATTGAGTGACCAGAATCCGGTTAAGAGTCGTAAATACAGACAGATGAGCAATGTTCTCCGTAGTGCAGGAAGACAAAAACCGTGCAAAGGAACGCCACACCAGCTGATATACGCTTTCTGTTGAGAATGGCGCGGCGCACAGGGCCTCTACACAGGCAATGAAGTCCAGTGTAGTATGGTGGAGGCGGATGTGTACTTGAGCTTTGTCAATGGCGCCCAGGCAGAAAGCAATGACATCTGACCGCTCTTTGGCAGCAAGGTGCTCGAGGTGAGCACCATGTTCACAGACAATGCGGAGAACTTTGGCATAGTCCGGAGCCAAGGTGTCGTACGATGGAGAGCGGCCCGACAGGCTCTGTATGATGTGGTAGACCACTTCTCGGCATGTGCTCTTGCGGAACACATTGATTGAGATCTGCACTACCCTCCGCACGAGCGAGGCGGCCTGGGCCAGTCGTGTCCGCGCTTGAGGCGACTTGAACACGATCGCATCTCGTTGTATGAGCGAAAAAAGACTCTCCAGGAGCCGATGGGCAACGTTCTTGCGCAGGAGTTGTCGACGATTGTTGCTGCTCTCCAGGAAGTGTCGGAGATTCTGCAGGCCCTCAGTTCGCGGCTTGACCTTGTCAGACGTCAGGAACGCTAGGTTAGACGCAGGTTTGACAGAGTCGGCGGCCGCCACACTCACCATAAATGACTCCCAGTGCCGCCTCCTGGCTGTCCATTTTTCACCCGCGACAGTTCGCGACGCGGGTGCACGCATCATGTGCTGCGCGTGAGATGTGGATGAACTTCATGCTTTGGTCTATTTCCGTTCTACTTTGTACAAATACACGCCCTGTTTGCAGAATTGAGGGTACTCGGCGTAGTCCTTGAGCTCCGTGAAGACGAAGTGCTTGCGCATCGCCTTGAAGAAGCGTTGGTCGGCCTTCCGTCGCTTTTTATAGCTCAAAAGCATCGCGACGTCTTTGGTCACAAGGTCGAGCAGCGTCTTCTGCAGCAATGGGAACGCCGCCTCTAAGTACACACAGTCCGCAGCCAGCACCATGTCTATGGGTGTTGAGCTGGCGTAGGCCGGCAGCTCCTCGCCCCAGTTCAGGATTTCTGCTCTTACGAAGTCGCCAAGACCGTTAAGGTCGATGTTCTTCTGCATAAGGGACACGAGCTGGGGCTGGTCCGTGACAAACACTTCGAGGTCCGGCGTCGTACACCGCTCCTTAGCTGCTACCGCGAGACCTACCAGCCCAGTTCCAGAACCCAGCTCCAATATCCGTTTCCGCCCGCTGAGACCTTTTTGCAGCAGATACCGGGACAAAACCTCCCCAGCGGGCCACAACTTCCCTCCACAGCCGGACGCCCCGCCATCCTCGTAGACCTTGAGTCCCGGAGCAGGGATCAAACCGTCATAGTCCAAAACTGATGTGCCTAGGTTGGTCTGTTCCCGCACGGGGACCAGGTCCTCTGGCACGTACTCGCCCAGCGGGGGAGGGCTGCTACTGACCGGCAGGCCAACTTGGGTGTCGGTAAGCTTCTGGATGGCGCCAGCGTCAATCTCCAACGCACCAATGTTCAGCGTGTCCAACGCATCGGCCAGAGGTTTTGCCACCGAGTCCCGGCGAGGCAGGGTGTCGGTGATCACCTGGCCCACAACAGGCAGGTTCTTCGCGTCCTCTGAAGGGGTCACGGGCTCCGCGACGACCACTGCGTCGTGGTTCACCGCTATGCTCATTGTCTTGTGTCTGGTGAGCGATTTTGCACCGCCTCAGACAACGATCAAATTTCAGTCTCTACTGCACGTGTAATGCGTGTAGCTGCCAGATCACCGGCGTGTCTGACGGGTGTCAATGGAGGCATTTGGGGTCCGTGAAGAGTTCTCGTTAGTGTACATTGAGCCATTAATAACATATACAGAAAGCATGTCCGCGTCTACACAACGACACCCGAGTTGGAGGCGATACGCGGCCACAGATCCGCGCACTCCTTGCCGACAGGGCCAGTGATGGCCGAGCCCTTCATCTCACCCTTGGGGTTGACAATGACACCGGCGTTGTCCTCAAAGTAGAGGTAGACACCGTCCTTGCGTCTCCAGGGCTTGGACTGGCGCACCACGATGGCGGGCATGACCTTCTTTCTCAGGTCGGGCTTGCCCTTCTTGACGGTGGCCATAACCATGTCGCCGACGCCGGCAGCGGGCAGACGGTTGAGGCGGGCGCCGGTGTTGCGGACCGCAATGATGTTGAGGTTGCGGGCACCGGTGTTGTCGCAGCAGTTGATCACGGCTCCCACGGGGAGACCGAGCTGTGTTAGAAGCTGAACAGGAGCCGGCAATTTGTCTCCGCTGAAAATCGGGACCATAGCGGCCGTGGACGGAGCACACTGGCGGCGCAGAGCCGGCAGACCGCTGACTCAGACCGTTCGGTCATCTTCACGGCCCTCCAGTGGTCTCTTCCAGGTCGCGGCGGTCCCGCGCCGTACGGCGCGCGCTCGAACGTACCGACATCCGGAACTTGGTGCCTGAGGCCTGAGGTCTTGTCGCCATTTTTGCTGTGTGTTGTTGTGTCTGACTGTGCTACGGCCTTCACGATATTCCACCCTCGAGCCGTCACTGAAAAGTTCATGCGTCTCGCCTGTCCCAAACGGGAAAAGCAGTCACACTCAGAGGACTCGCCGCTGCGTGCGTGCGGCGGAACCGCAAGCCTCCCAAAACGCGAGTTTCCCAAATGGAGTGCTGCGCGCCGCACAAGGCGTGGGGCGCGCCGACCCGATTGGGCAACTGGGCCGGTGGCCAAATTTCCGAATGTGGCAAGACGGCGCCATCGCCGCCAGGGTCAGAACAGCAACAGGGAGCAAATGGCAATTGTATTCATCTAATCAGTGGTGGTCGCTCTTGGGCAGAATGAACTTCTCGGCCACCAGGTAGAGCGCGAACGCGCCGGCGCCGATGCCGAACCCGGGGAGCACGTTCCGGAAGCGGTTGAACCGCGTGAACTGGTTCACGTATCTCCACTGCTCGCTGTGTCAGGTCTATCGCAGTCGCAGGGGTTGCAAGCGCCGCGGGCGGGCGCACGCGTGGCGTTCGCCTGCAAGACTGATCCCGTCCGGTGCCAATTCCAGATCCGTGAAGAGACGGATGGAACAGACATCAGCGGAACAGACACCAATAGCACAAAACACCTACCTCCGAGCCCACGGGTCCTTGGGGCGTACGCTTGCCATTCTTCCTGCCAGTGCGTGCGGTGTGTCGGCTGGCTGTTTCGCTGCTGCGTGATTGGCGCGGACTGCGATGCCAATGTAAACCCCAATGACCCGCAGGTCAAAAAGCACGTGACACGAGGACCCCTGCGGGTGCGATGCCAATGCAAACCGCGACGCCCCAGGGTAAAAGCACGTGACACGCGGGCCCGCCGGATGTCGAGGCGCCCGCTGTGAAGGGTGAAAAATTCGCGTGTCCAGATTTCCGTCCCCCCCCGGTCACTAACACAACTACCACACAAAATGTCTGGCAACGAGGAGAGAACTTTTATTGCTGTCAAGGTGAGTCGCAGCGGCCGAGATCCGGCCAGGCCGTCGCAATTGGACACATTCTAACCCAGCCTGATGGCGTCGCCCGTGGCCTCGTGCCCGCCGTGCTCCAGGCCTTTGGCGACCGTGGCTACAAGATGGTCGGCTGCAAGCTCGTGAGCCCCTCCGAGGACCTCCTCAACGAGCACTACACCGACCTCAAGGACAAGCCCTTCTTCCCTCACCTCATCAAGTACATGAGATCCGGCCCCGTGCTGGCCACCGTCTGGGAGGGCAAGGACGTTGTCCGCATCGGCCGCCAGATCCTCGGCGCCACCGACCCCCTCAAGGCCGACATTGCCACCATCCGCGGCAAGTACGCCGTCTCGGTCGGCCGCAACGTCGCCCACGGCTCCGACTCGGTCGAGTCGGCCAACCGTGAGATCGCCCTCTGGTTCAAGAAGGAGGAGCTTGCCGACTACAAGCTCTCCAACTACGCCTGGATCTACGAGTAAGCTTGAACGTGTGGTCTGTAGCTAGGCACGCGAAGTTCTATAGTCAATTCTAGCGTTGACGTACGGCAGCGCCGGATGAGGCGGAAATCTGTAGTCAGTGGACGTACGACGGCAGCCGGATGAGATGGAGATCTGTTGTCAGTGGGCGTACGACGCCAGCAGCGGTGGAGATCTGTAGGCGGCACGGACTTATGACCGTCAGCGTGGACACATTGGCCCCAAGTGTCTGTGGACGGTGAGAAGTCTGTAGCCGATCAATGGTCGTTTACATATGATTGGCATCAGTAGCCGCACGGCTGGTGGCAGTCAGAGGACGTGCGGACGTGCCGACACTCCGTCGCGGACCAGCGGCTGAAACCAGGCCCGATCGCCGAAGGGGTACCACCGGGCGAGCACGCCTGCCGAGATCTACTTCCCGCAGCGCCCGCTTCACGGCTGTGACCGCCGTCGGGGCATGTCCGAGTCGCCGGCACGGCCGACGCCCTCGGGGTGGCGTTCGGCCGACACCGATTGGCTACGGCAGAAATCGTGCCATTTCGTCACGGCGCGGCCACAGAGGAGTCGACCGGCCCAGCACCAGTGCCGATGACCTCAGATCACCATACAGCCCGCGCACTTTTCCTTGCGCAGTGCGGCCTTCTCCGCACTGTTCCGCATAGTGGGGGACGCACAGCGAGGCCGGGTCTCGGGGCCTCCCGACGGAGCCAGAGCCATATAAGGCCGTGGACGGAACCCGCTCGTCACACACACCAAGACTGACTCTACACAATGCCTCTCGCAGCAGCCAAGTACGGTAAGGACAACGTCCGCGTCCTCAAGGTCTGGCGCGACCCCAACAACCCCAAAAAGCAGGATGTCATCGAGATGACCGTGTGCTGCCTCCTCCTTGGAGAGATCGAGCAGTCCTACACCGAGGCCGACAACAGTCCTGTCGTCCCCACCGACACCGTCAAGCAGACGGTCTACATCCTGGCCAAGCGCGAGAAGGTCTGGCCCATCGAGCGGTTCGCCTGCACTCTGGCCGAGCACTTCACCTCCAAGTACCGCCACATCCACGGCGCCCACGTCACGATTGTCCAGCACAAGTGGACCCGCTACGATGTCGACGGCAAGCCCCACGACCACTCGTTTGTGCGTGACGGCTCCGAGGTCCGCTTTGTGGACGTGCAGCACTCCGAGGGCAAGCCCTTTGTCATCACCTCGGGGCTCCGCGGCCTCTCCGTGCTCAAGTCGACCGGCTCCATGTTCTACGGCTTCCACGAGTGCGACTACACCATCCTCAAGCCCACAAAGGACAGAATCCTCTCCACGGACGTGGACGCAGCCTGGACCTGGAGTCCGTCCAAGGTGTCGTCTCTCGCCAAGGTCAATCAGCTTGCCGACGAGGGTGCGTTCGACGACGCGTTCAACGGCGCCGTGCGCGTCACCCTCGACACCTTTGCGAAGGAGAACTCTGCCTCCGTCCAAGCGACCATGTACAATATGAGTAACTACATCTTGCGCGACCACCAGGCGCTGGACACGGTCAGCTACTCGCTGCCCAACAAGCACTACTTTGAGATCGACCTCAGCTGGCACCACGGGCTCAAGAACCTCGGCAAGGACGCCGAGGTGTATGCGCCTCAGTCCAACCCGAACGGTCTCATCAAGTGCACTGTGTCGCGCGACGCCAAGGCAAAGCTCTGAGCTACGATTTATGAATCTTTGAATAAGTGCATTCTATCGTCTACCCGTCTATCTTCCGTTTGCCACGTCCTCTCCGTACGTTTGCCACTTGCTACTCATACGACACGCTGCAATATTTAATGTGAGTATTGTATGCTGTCGTATCTACATGAAAAAGTTCCACCACTTCTTCTTGCCATCGGCCTTGGTGCCAAATCTGCCCGAGGTGTCCTCGGTTGCTGGTGTCTCCTGTGTGCCGGTGTGGATGGTCCCCGAGCCGGACGGCCCAGAGTGGCTGATCGTCGTCTTCCCGACAGCCCCGTCCTTGTGAGCTGCACGGGCTCCCTGGGTAGCGTTGTGCACAGCGCTGCCGGCGGCTGCCTGCGCAGCGTTGCCGCCCTTGTCCGACGCCTCCTTGCCCTGGTCGGCGAGACGGTCGGCCTCCTGCTGCGTCTCGTTGGGCTTGCCCGATGCGCTCGGACTGGACGCCGAGCTCAGCGCTGCGCCGGCTCCCTGGACAACGGAGCCCACGACATCGGCTGCTTTCTCGGCCACGTCACCAACGACGCCACCAGAGGTGCCGCTCTGCGTCTTCTGCCCCTTGGGGGCCTGCGTGCCGGTATGGATGGTGCCCGAGCCGCTGGGCCCAGAGTGCGAGATGGTCGTCTTCGGAGCCGGCTCCTGGCTCTCTGACTTGGCGCCAGCTGCACCGGCAGCGCCGGCGGCGGCGTTGATGCCAGCTGCGCCAGCGGCCTTCTTGGCCGTCTCCTCGACGGTGTTGGTGGCAGACTTGACGTTGTCCTTGGCGGTTTCCTTGGCGTTGTGCGCCTTTTGGCTGGTCGTGGAGGCGTAGCGGCGCTGGGCGGCGGCCTGGGTGGCGGCCATCGGCTGGGGTCGTCCAACGTTGAAGCCCCATCCGCGAAGGAGCTTGACGGTCCGGGGGGTGATCGCTGCGGTCAGCGGGATTCGAAACACGATGAGCGACTTGTGTATGCCGTAGGCAATGGCCAGCTCGGTCCAGATCGACGGCTGGTGGCCCTCTTTCGGCTTGTTGGAGGGCGAGCCCTCCTCTTGCACGATGGAGCTGAGGTCGGCGTCCTTCGTGCTGAGGCCGAAGAACCGCTTCACCTCGCGCTCCATCTCTGCAATCTTCTCCTGGCCGGTGTTGCGGACCAGCAGGAAGCACAGGGGGAAGTCGAGCGCCGAGAGACCGAGATAGATGCCCATCACGGTCCACCCGTACTGCTGCATCATCTCCTTGAGCGTCCGCCGTTTGGTCCCCGCGCCGGAGCCGGAGCCGGAGCCTGCCGAGCCATTGCTATACATCCTCACACCCTTCGCGAGCAACCTACCTTCCCTGTGAGCGCTGGCAGCTGGCCGGGCGGCCCGGGCGAGGGCCGTGCGAGCGAGACTGTGGTTCCAGCGCAGCATTGTCAATCGAGGTCAACGGGGGAAGGCACGATGCTAGGTGGTGCTGCTTATATAGCGGTCCGCGGCCTGTGCGAGGAGCAACCTTGCTTCTAGTTCGTTCGTCCTGGTCGATGCCGGTCGTGCAAAGTTTCAAGCAAAACCAAACATGCAGAGCAGCCGCCGAGTTTGGCTGGTACAGGAGGTTGCCGCGGCAACCAGAGCAACCTCTGCGACGACAACGATGTGTGGAAGATACGCCTTTGGGGTCCGTGTGGAGGCGCTGGGGGAGTATCTGAGCGCCAATCAGCTCCGGCTGGACGGCATAGTCAACGGCGACCATGCGAGAGTAAGCTATAACATTTCTCCGGCGAACTACGGCGCCGTCTACCGTGCCGAGCCCGCCGATGGGCAGGCCGAGGGGCAGGCACCCCCTCCCGTAGAGCCTGAGCCGCTCCAGGCCGCGACGGGCGGCAGCCACCCGCGCCCGGAGGCCACAGAGCAGCCAGCGCCGGACTCCGAGCCGCCAGAGCAGGCTGCAGCGGCGCCAGCGAGCCCCGCACCTGCCGGACGCCACATCGTCCACTACATGCGATGGGGGCTCATCCCGAGCTGGAGCAAGGACCAGCCGAACTTCACCTCCTTCCTGCGCACCTTCAACTGCCGCGACGACTCGCTGGCCGGCAACACGGGCCTGTGGAAGCCCATCAAGCAGCACAAGCGCTGCGTGGTCCTGGCCGAGGGCTACTTTGAGTGGCAAAAGAAGGGGACCCACAAGACGCCGTATTACGTCAAACACAAGAGCAACAAGCCGCTGTTGTTCGCAGGCCTCTGGGATAGAGTCACCTTCGACGGCGACAGCAACCCCACCTACACTTACACCGTCGTCACCACAGATGCCCACCCGTCTCTCCGGTGGCTCCACGACCGCATGCCGGTCATCCTCGACCCCGACACGCCCGAGCTAGAGCGCTGGCTGGACCCAGCGCTCGCATGGAACAAGGAACTGCTAGCGTCCTTGCGGCCATACCCCCACACCGCTGACGACCTCGAGTGGTACCAGGTGGGGTCCGAGGTGGGCAAGACCCAGAACAACGGGCCCCAGCTCATTCAGCCTGTGAAATCGAGGCAGAACAAGCAGTATATCGGCAACTACTTTGGCAATGCGCCGGTGGTCAAGGAGGAGCCGGTGGCCAAGGACGAGCCAGAGTCGGCAAAGTTCACGTCAAAGACGGAGGAGACTACTGAGCCCGCACCACCAAAAGCAGCCGAGCCGGCCACAGACGCACCAGAGTCTGTTGTTCCGAGCTCGATGAGCAAGACGGCGGCATCGCCCGCGAAACGCACGCGTTCAGCGGACAAGCCGTCGCCGAAAAAGCAAAAGACAGACAAAAACCAGGAGGCAATAACTTCATTCTTCACAAAAGGCTGAAGCCGGTCAGAGTTTTGAAAAGTTCGGCTTTGACTTGCTGAGGGTGGCGGACACCGCCTCCATGGTATCACCACCAATCGCAAATGAGTTGTAGAGCGCAATTCTGTCAAGCGCCACGTCGTGCGGATGGTCAATGGAGTAATTGATGTTCTCCTTTGTGCCCTGCACGGAAATAGGCGACTTGGACGCGAGCAGCGTACCGAGTTCGATGGCCGCCCTGACGGCGTCCTCCTTCGAATCAAACACCCGCGACACGAGCCCTTGCTGCTGCGCTTCTTCAGGACCAAACACGCGAGCGGTCAGGGCGACCTCCTTGAGCCAGCCAAGGTTGCCCACAAGCTTCGGCAGACGCTGCAGCGAGCCGATGTCGGCCGCCAGGCCAATGTCGACCTCCTTCACTGACAGCTTCGCGTCCTTGACAGCGAATCTGATATCCACTGTGGACAGGATGTCCAGAGCTAGGCCGTAGCAGATGCCGTGCGCGATTCCAATGACGGGCTTGGTGCACACGTAGGGCTGCTTGATGCTATTTTGAAAGTCATAAATGTGTCTGCGACGGTAGTACTGAGTCCGGGTGATGTCCTCGTCCTCGGGCGCTTGCATGATGCTGGCGGCGGCCTTGAGGTCCAGGCCGGACGTGAAAGCTTTGCCGACACCGGTCAAGATGATGGCCCTCACGTCCGGGTCCCTATCGAGCTGTCGGAAGATCTCGCCAAACTGGGTCCAGGTCTCCTCGTTGTAGGCATTGAGAACGCGAGGGCGGTTCGTCTGGACGTGGGCCACCCACTCGACGGGCTTCTCCACGATGAAGAGGTCGTATTTCTTGTAGGCTTCCATGGTCTGGTAGTGTGTGTGTGGTTACGAGAGATGTCGATGGTAGTCCGGGGCAGTTTAAAACAAATGGCTGCAGTGTCGCGAGCCGAGGTACAAGCGCATGTGTTCACGTGACACGCGGGGACGGGAGGTTTTTTCACGAGCTTATCTGTCACGTGATGCGGGGTGCATATGCCGCCAGCCCCGGGTTTACACTGGACTGTGGCACAACGGCAGTGCGAACCGCGTGGTGACTGAGTCTTTCGGCTCCCGAGCCTGATTGCGAGTTGAGACCGGCCCGTAGACCCCGAATCTCCTCGCACGGCGTGAGGCATCAAGCCCCGTAGGAGTCCTGCACCGTGCCGTGTTTTGCCCCACTTACCCCTGTTTCCGCACGCACGCAAGCCACAGTGGTCATCACGGAGCGTTGTTCCACCGGTTTCTGCGAATCCCGGCAACACACGGGGAGCGCATATCGATAACATCTACGTTCTTGAAACTTCTACGGTGCTCGCGTATTATTGCGACGTTGAGTCACCGCCATTGCGATGCCCACGCACTCCTCGACTGTGCTGCACCTCTATTTGTAATGCTGGCGCGGCTGAGAACACCGTAACTCATACTGCTCTTAGGGGCTCTGGCGAAAGAGCTGTGTTTACAGTCTTTTTTTATCCGCTCTGGAACCCCTCTAATCTCTTCCTCTAGCGTTCAGTAGGACTCCTGTCTCCATCCAACTAGTGTTGGTTTCTGTGCCACCGGGAGTTGCCGCCGCGATGTTGCGATTAAGCTTCGATGCGTCAATCATTTGACAGCCTAGCGGGCAGTAGCGTCCTGGGCAAGTAGAGCTCATTTGTCAGGTATGCGCATATCATTGGCTATTGTGTTCGGGCTGCGGTTGGATCAAGAATGCGATGATTCACAATATCCTTTCCAGTCAGTTGAGTTGAATCCATGACCTCACCCGGTACCCCTATGACTATTAATATTTGTAATTGGCAAGACATTGGTGGCAGCATAAAGGACGACCAATTGCCAGCTCAATTGGACTAGCCGCCACGGTCCTGATCTATGCCATGTCGTCAATAGCCAATATGAAAGTACTCGACAACGCTGTCGTGCGCAAGGCGCTCGCCAGACAGGAGGAACCGGAAGTTAACATTGTCCTCCACGACGAGTCGGCGTCGTACGACGTGGGCGAGGACATCCGTGGTGTTGTGACAATCTCGCCGCGCTCTGATATTTCTTTCAGCCAGGTCCGAGTCGATTTCACTGGCAGAGAGACGACAGAAAACTCTAACGCTCATTGCACGCGAAATTCCCGGCGAAAGTTCTTGGCCAATCGCTTGGTCGTGTCATCTTCTTTTCTTCCTCAGGACAATGTGTTTAAAGCAGGCCACACATACACTCTGCCTTTTGCCTTTCGCATTCCCTGCACTCTCGCCACACCGAGTGCCTCGGCTGAGAAGCAAAGCCTAGAGTTGCACTCACTGCTTCCACCATCAGTGCTAGGCTTTCTTCGGACCGCAGTACAGGTGTCGTACTCTATTCGAGCTTCAATTGTCGTTGCTAAACCAGGAGTCGCAAGTGGCAGCAATGAGGGAGGAAGTGAAAGCTTCCTTGCTGTCCGCAGCTCCATGAAGCTGATAAAAGTTCTGCCAGCTTACACTGCTGATGCCTTCGACAGATTGCTCTACGGCGACCCTCACTACAGCAGCAGGCCCAAAACATTCTACAAGCCGCTTCGTCGGGGAATCATGAATAGCCAGCATGGTCTGGTAGCCGTCAGCGTGACAGCTCCAGCAGAGTTCATTCCTGGCGATTTGCAGCTCGTGGGCGTGTTCGTCGGCCCCGCAAGCCCTACTTCAGCGCAGCCCCCTCAAGTCGCGTCGGTGACTACGAAACTGCACGCAATAACATTTGCGAGCTTTCGAGCCATGACTTTCTACCCATCGACCCTTGAGCCAGCAGTCCTCAAGCAGCACCCCCACGTGACGAGGCACAGTGAGCGAAAGTGTCTGGGAGAGGTCCAGTTCCACGGCAACAAAATCAGGGTGCCAGTGTCCATTCCCCCAAACGAAGGCTGGGTTCCCACCTACTTCTCTCCCCTATCAGCACGGCAATACGTTCTCGAGCTTACAATCAAATTCAGAGGTGGCTATTCTTCAGTCAAGGTTGAGGTGCCCATCTTTCTCACGGCAAAAGAGAAGAGTCCAGCGCCTCCATACGATGCCGTCGTAGCAGAGGCGCCGCCACAGTACAACCCAGTCGCCAGCGGGGTTTCAGCGGGTTCAAGAAAGCCTCAAGACAGGACGAGAAACACGGCGGACATATTGTCTGGTGTTGCGATGTATGCTGTTTAATGTGTTTAGTTGTTTTTGTAATGGATGGCAGTCTGCCCGTCTTGTTGCACGCAAAGAGGAAAGCAAATCATCTTCTTTAATTAGACATTAGTATCATGTTGCTCTGGGCGTGCTGACTGCGTTCGTGTCTGCAAACACACCTCCCTCGTGAATGGGCTCATCACGTTCGTCGCGGTCGTTACTGTCTCCACCATCGCTGCCGTCGGTGCTGTCGATGCCGTACCGGTTTCTCCTAGCGTAGACGGGGGTGTAGCCGGACGACACAGACTGTCGAGGGGAATCGGTGTGTGACATGCTTGGCCCGGCGCTTCGTCCACTCAGTGCATCCTCCGGCTCCTCTTCCTCGGCAATTTCATCATAAACGGGAAGCCGGCTCCCGCCGATGTAAGCGGGGTCCATGGCGCTGACGTGAGTGTGGTGTTGCGAGTACGACGGCGGGACCTCAGACATTGCGCTCGTGTGGCTACCGCTGCTGGGCTGGCTTATGTGGCCCCAGCGCGACCTGCCAAACCCAAGACCAAAGGCAGAGAAGGTACCACCGCCGGTCCGGTCGCCGCGAGTGGCCCCAGACGAGGACGGACCTGGCGGCTGCTCGATATCTCTTCGCAGAGCTTCGCGGGTGCGGTATGCCGAGCGGTGGAGCCTCCTTCGGCGACGTCTCTTCATGTACATGCGATAAGCCAAAAAGCCGACGATGATAACAAGGATGATGAGAAAGAAAAAGTAGAGGTACTTGAGGTTGTTGCTGCCCCCTTCACTTCGGTCAGTGGCGGAGTTGACCCATGGGTAGTCGGCAGTGCCGTTTGTCGAGTTTCCTGTTGTGCTGTTGAAGACGGTGCCATTGCCGGTCGGCGTAGGCCGATGGCTGCCCGAAGTTGCGGCGTGACGGGCGCCAGACTGGCCGCTAAGGGACCCAGACGTGAAGGCAGCGGACGACAGCCCGCTCCGGCTGCTCAGCATCGTCCGGCTTGTTCGCAATGTTGTGGGAGAAGGCGAGTGTCGGCTGTCCGGTGCCGTCGTCCCAGCGACGGGTAGACTGGAGCCGGAGGTCAGGCTGGCGAGACTGATGCTCTGGGCCATGCTGACGGTCAGGAACGGCCCGGCCACAAGCCAGTGAAGTTGCGTGAAAGCCATCCGTCGGACCCTTCGTTCTGTTGATGCCTTTTGTTTATGCCGGCATCAGGCGGTAATGAAATTTGTTCGGAATGCACACGTCGGTGGGTGAGTGCGGTCCGATACACGCGGCACCACGCAAAGGAAAGGCTCGTCACCACGCCGGCGGAGAAGCCGTGCCCGTATATGTGGTCTAGCTCGCACACAGATCCGGCGAACGGCCTCAAACTATCTCCGCTCCACTCCCAATGGAGTCTTGCCGATCGATTGCAATTGTGCCAGGGCATGCCGATGCAGGTCGTGAGCCCAGTCACGCGATTTCCAGGTCGTGGGCCTCAGAGGTCGTGAGCCTTTTTGCCACCCGTCACGTGGCCCAACTGCACGTGACCATCGCGCCACCCAGCCACACACCGCAATGCGTATAGATACATGGACTACATCAGTTCGTCACCTCCCTCTTGCGCTCCACGAGCCGTCGCCGCTACGCCGCCTCGCCCGTGAGCTCGATCCGCTCAAACCAGTCGCGCGACGCCTTGATGTTGGTCACCACAGACGCGCCATCGTCCCGCGACGGCGGCATGACCACCATGATAAACGTGTTTTGCGTGAGGTTGTCGATGTACGCCGAGCAATTGAGCCCGTGCAGCGTGAGCGACGAAAACTGGCTCCTCATCTTGGAGCACGACTGCTTGTACGTCTTGATGATGTTGGATATCTTCTCAAACCGCTTGGGGTCCAGCTCGGCCGACTTGGCCTTGTCCACATGGCTGATGACAAGGAACGTTGTCTTTTCAAACAGCACAATCTCGTGCGCATCGCAGATGTCTGCGAACCGCTGGAGATGAGTCTGGAAGAGCCCCATGTTGGGGATCAGTGTGCACACGATCGACGACCAGGCCTTGTACAGCGACTCGTCCCAGATCGAGGTGGCAAACCCAGTCGGCGAGAAGCCGTACGGCTTGGAGTGCTCCTGCAGCGTCTTCATCATGGCACGAAAAACCTCGTCGCGCTTGTTGCCGTGCACCAGGTCCATCTTGTGCAGGAGCACAAACACTTTGGCGTCGGGCGAGAACTCGCGCAGATGTTTCAAGCATCGCACAAACGTCTCAATATCCTTCGTGACCTCCTTCGACTCGACGTCAAAGACATGAATCAGCACCTCCACCATGCGGAAGATGTGGTCTCGCTGCGTGGTGAAGTAGTTGTCGATGTAGACGTCCTGGCCGCCACAATCCCACAGGTTGAGCGTCATGTGGCCCAGGAAGCGCAAGTGCGAGTGCTCGACGTCAATCGTCGCCCCGAGCCGCCGTGTGTCGAAAGCACTGTAGTTGCTGTGTCAGCCGTGGGCGCCCGAGGGTGACCGAGAGACTCACCTGAAGATGATGCTGCGCATTGAGCTCTTTCCCGAGCCGCTGCGGCCCTGTGTCAGTCAGCGTTCCACCAGGTCCGTGTTCGTCGAGTACCCACCATGAGGAGCAGCTTCTTGCGCCCGCTTGCCGGCCCTGCCATAGTGCCGTCCTGATGGTGCCCGTCGCGGTAGTCTGGGGAACAGGGCTCACGACCTGAGCAATGAGCGAAGGGCTCACGACCTGCAGGGGGACTGCGAGACCGGAGGCCGACGAACCGGAGGCCGACGAACGACCGGACAATCAGCCAGGGTACGCAGGGTCGACGTTCGCTCATCATGGTGGTGCGTCTTGTGCCTTCCGAACCTGCCAACGCCCTCTTCACGACATTCTGGATTGGGCCTATAACATGCACAGGGCCCACGACCTTTAAGTGTCCAAGACCTTGGGCCCACGACCTTCAAGACCCACGACCTATAAAAGGCCCACGACCTACAAAGGCCCACGACCTGACACACCAAGAAAAAACCACCAAAGAGGGTAAGGGGCATCCACGACGCGGACCCAACCAACGGAGCCAAAGCGAGCCACCCCCTCTCTCGTCAGGACGCGTACAATGGGCAAGATTGGCGAGCTGCTGGCCCATCCAGGCGAGCTCAGCGCGGTGGTGCAGTACAAGCTCTTCCACAAGAATGTCCACCCCCGCAACCCGAGCCAGGAGTCGCCCGAGCTCCGTCGGTGCTACGAGCTCCTCCAGCAGACGTCCCGGTCGTTCGCGGCCGTCATCCAGGAGCTGCACCCGGAGCTTCGGGACGCGGTGATGCTCTTCTACGTGATCCTGCGGGCCCTCGACACCGTGGAGGACGACATGACCATCCTGCCCGACAAGAAGATCCCGATTCTGCGCCAGTTCTACACCTACCTGCAGACAACCGACTGGCGGTTCACCGAGAGCGGGCCGAACGAGAAGGACCGGGCGGTGCTGGAGGAGTTCCCTACCGTGCTACACGAGTTCCACCGGCTCAAGCCCCAGTATCAGGAGGTCATCTCCGACATCACCCGCAAGATGGGCGCCGGCATGGCGGACTACGTCGTCGACGAGGAGTTCAACCGTAACGGCCTGAAGACACTCAAAGACTACGATCTCTACTGCCACCACGTGGCCGGAATTGTTGGGGAGGGTCTCACCCGTCTTATCATCCTTGCAAACTTTGGCAACGAGACACTGGCGGTTAACCCGCAACTCCACGAGTCAATGGGCCTTTTCCTCCAAAAGACAAACATCATCAGAGATTACCGGGAGGACCTCGACGACGGTCGGTCGTTCTGGCCGCAGGAGGTGTGGAAGAAGTACGCCGACCAGCTATCAGACTTCAAGAAGCCGGAGAATGAGGAGGCAGGGCTCCATTGCATTTCAGATCTCGTGTGCCACTCCTTGGATCACGTGATTGACTGTCTGGACTACCTCAACAACGTGCGAGACCAGTCCACCTTCAACTTCTGCGCCATCCCGCAGGTAATGTCCATCGCCACTCTTGAGCTGGTCTTCCAAAATCCTGCGGTTTTTCACCGAAACGTGAAGATCCGGAAAGGCACGTCCATCAATCTCATCCTCAACAGTACCACAATGTACGGCGTGGCCACCATATTCCGTGACTACTGCCGCCGCATACATATTCGGGCTCGCCCCAGTGATCCCAACTATCTCCGGGTGTCGATGGCTGTGGGTAAGATCGACCAGTACGTAGAATCGCTCTTCCCCCATGCAAGGCCCGATGGACCTGTCCCAGTCGGCGGTGATGTGATGGCGAAATCTGAGAAGGCGGTCGAGCGCAACAGCGATGGGCCTCGTCTGCCGCCCGGCTTCAAGACTCATGCGCTTGTCGCAAAAGCGCTTACATTCGGCACTCTCGCGACTTTGGTGCTGATCGCAGTTGGTGGACTCTACTTCGGCCTGAGCGCTGTCCCGAGCGGCCGAGATATCCGAAGCTCGGAACTATAGATAATGTGATGATACCGCAGAAGCGCTATTCATATTAAAGACCTCTCATTCTAATACCAGCCCTCCGTGTTAATGAGGACCGTAGGAGCGTCCACTGAGTCCCGCGCGACGAGGGTGCCAATTCGGCTGACAGTCTCTCCTGCCTTTTCAAGCATGGACACAGCTTCATCGGCGTTCTCAGGCTTCACAATGAGAACCATGCCGATGCCCATGTTGAAAGTCTTGGAAATGTCGTCAATCGGCACGCGTCCGGTCTGGCCAAGGAATCGGAAGACTTGTGGCAGCTCCCAGGACTTGACGTCAATCTTAGCCGCCAAACCCTTTGGCAGAGCGCGTGGGACGTTCTCCACGAGTCCGCCTCCAGTTATATGCGCCATCGCGGGCACGAGCTTTTTCTTGATCAAAGGCAGCAACGATTTGACATAAATCTTGGTTGGTGTAAGCAGCGCCTCACCCAACATCTTCGACGTGTCCCAGGGGCAGTTGTCGCTATACTTCAGGCCAGCTACCTCCAAGATCTTTCGGACAAGCGAGAAACCATTCGAGTGAACTCCAGACGACTTCAGACCAAGCAAGATGTCACCTTCTGCAAGCGCGTCCAAACGAGGAAGCACGGCATCACGCTCCACAGCGCCAACACAAGTCCCGTTCGCATCATAGTCCTGGCCAGTGTAGAGGCCCGGCATCTCTGCAGTCTCGCCGCCAACAAGTGCGCAGCCTGCTTGCTTGCAACCTTCAGCAACACCGCCAACAAAGGCGGAGCCAGCGGCAATGTCCAGTTTCCCGCAAGCATAATAGTCCAAGAAGAAGAGGGGCTCAGCGCCCTGAACGACCAGATCGTTGGCGTTCATGGCGACCAGATCGATGCCCACAGTGTCGTGCTTCTGGATCGCTTGTGCGATCATAAGCTTAGTCCCCACGCCATCTGTGGCGCCCACAAGCAAGGCATCCTCATAGCCAGCAGCCTTGAGGTCGAAAAGACCGCCGAACCCACCGATCTCGGAGTCGGCACCCGGCCGAGCAGTGCTCTTCACCTTAGCCTTGATCTCCTCCACGAAACGGTTGCCGGTATCAACACTCACGCCCGCGGACTCGTAGGTTATTCCCTCAGCGGACTGATTCTTGGCCGCACGGAAGGCGCGATGTGCAATGTCACTGCGGTTATACTTGCCCTTAAACTTGACGCGGTCAACGCCTTCGTACGCCCTGCGCACAGCTTCCTCGAGCGTAGGCGCCACGGCAGACGCAGCGATGACACGGCCACCCGCTGTCACGAGCTGGCCATCCTTCAGAGCAGTGCCGGCATGAAAGATGAAGCCTTCACCCTCGGTGACGTCGATTGCATCGCCCTTGTTGTAGTCACCCGGGTAGCCGCCCGCGGCCATGACTACAGTGGCACCAAAATGGCCAGGCTTTGTGCCCAGATGGACAGAGTCAAGACGGCCCTCAGCACACGCCAGCATGACCTCTGCAAGATCAGTCTTGTCGTCCAGTAGTGGCAGCACTGTCTGCGTCTCAGGGTCGCCAAAGCGAACATTGTATTCGAGGGTCTTTGGGCCGGCCTCGGTGAGAATGACGCCGACGAAGAGCATGCCCACAAACGGGTAGCCCTCGCGACGCATGCCGTCGATTGTCGGCTGAAGGATTTCGCGGCGAATACGGTCACGAACAGCCTCTGTGCCAATGGGGGCAGGGCAATACGCACCCATGCCGCCGGTATTCAGGCCTGTATCGCCGTCGCCGACACGCTTGTGGTCTTGCGCTGGCGGCAGGTCGCGCGCTGTGTAGCCGTCGCTGAATGTCAACACCGACAGCTCATCGCCCTCGAGGAACTCCTCGACAACGACCTCGTCACCGGCGGACCCAAAAGCCTTGTCCTTCATCACATGCTGGAGCGCCTGGACTGCCTCCTCTGTCGTCTCGGGAATCAGGACGCCCTTGCCCGCTGCGAGGCCGGAGGCCTTGATGACGACCCGATGGCCAACGCTCTGGACGTAGTCGCGGGCCGCCTCGAATTCGGTAAAGTTGCGATACGCTGCTGTGGGCACTCCATACTTGGCCATAAAGTCCTTGGACAGGGTCTTAGATCCCTCCATGCGGGCTGCCTTCTCGCTGGGGCCAAACACCGGAATGCCGACCTTGCGGAACCATCCCTCGATGCCGTCGACGAGCGGCTGCTCGGGCCCGGGAACCACCAGGCCTACGTCCTTGTCAGTAGCGAATTGAACCAGGGCCTTGAAGTCGGATCCCGAGATCGGGACGTTTTCGATCTTGCCACCGGCCGAGGCGGTGCCACCGTTGCCCGGAGCGACGTAGACATGCTTCACGCTGGGGCTCTCGGCCAGCTTCCACGCCAGAGCGTGCTCGCGGCCCCCGTTGCCAACAAGTAGAACGTTCATCCGTAGTTGAGTGACTCGATGCGGGAATTTTTCAGATAATGCATACAGCCGCACGGACCCCACGTGATCTACGCACGTGACAGAGTCTTCACGTGATCTTCCACGTGACGTCTGCTCCACGTGATGACCCCACGTGACGCACTCACGTGCCCCGCCCAGTGGCACTACTCAACCTAAAGTGTTCTCTGACATCCATTGACTCCAATAAATAAAGACTGTTGCCACGAAGCCACGGCCGCCAGAAGGACGGCACACGCGAAGAGCGCCCGTAAAAAAGCCCGCAAGAGACAGAAAAAACCAAGCTGCCCTTCCTCGTGTGCCACCCAGTCCCAAAACGCCAGAACAAGACTTAGAATACACTCAGTACCGCGGTGCGTACTGCTGCTGTTGTGGTGCCTGTGGCGGGTAGCCCTGCGACGGCCCCGGCGGAGGCGGGTGTGGGTACCCTTGCTGTTGTGGGAAGCCCTGCGGCGGGTATCCAGGCGCTTGGGGATGATGGGCCAGCTGGCCCTGCTGAGGCGGTTGAGGCGGCAGCGCGCCCTGGTGCCCTTGCTGCTGGCCGCCCCTGCCACCTTGCCACTGTCTCTGGCGTCCGTTGTAGCGCTGTTCTGATGCCTTGGGCAGCTCCTGCATGGGGAATGGCCGAGGGATGCTCTCGACCGAGTCAGCAACGTAAAGCGACCGGTCGATGACAGCAGGAATGGGCTTGATCTCCGTGCCAAGCTCCTGCTCGATCTTGTACAAATTGAAGCGGTCGTTCCAGTTTATGAGGTTGATGGCCAAACCAAGATGGCCGAAACGGCCTGACCGGCCAATGCGATGGAGATAGGTCTCTGCGTTCTTGGGGAAGTCAAAGTTGATGACCACGTTGACGGCTTGGATGTCGATACCGCGCGTCAAAAGGTCTGAGCAGACGAGGTTGCGGCAGTTGCCGTTGCGGAAGTCGTGGAAAACCTTGTTGCGGGCACCCTGCGGCATGCGCGCATGCGAGTAGTAGCACGAGTAGCCCAGGTCGGTGATTTTACGGGCCAGGAGCTCGACGCGGTTGGTTGAGTTGCAAAAAATGATGCTCTGGTTGATGGATAGCTTCGAGAACAGCGTGTTGAGGCAGTGGAGTTTCTGTTTCTCCTCCACAAAAGCGTAGAACTGGGTGATTCCGCGCAGCGTGAGTTCGTCCATGAGGTTGATTTCGTAAGGCTTTTCCAGATGTTTGTCCATGAAGGATTTGACGACCAGAGGGAAGGTGGCGGAGAAGAGCAGGATCTGGCGATCCCGCGGGAAGTAGGCCAGGAGCTGTTCAATGATGGGGGTGAATTCGGGCGAGAGCAGCTTGTCTGCCTCGTCGAGGATGAACATGGGGCACTCTGAGAAGTCTGCCACGCCCTTGCCGGCAAGGTCGAGGATGCGTCCGGGGGTGCCGACCAGCACGTGGACGGGCTCTGAGAGACGCATGATGTCGTCCTTGAGCTGGGTGCCGCCTGTGGTGACCATTACGTTGAGGTTGAGGTGCTTGCCGAGGGTGCGGCAGACCTGGGATGTTTGGAGGGCGAGCTCGCGGGTGGGGACGAGGATGAGGGCCTGGATCTTGTCCTTTTTTGGGTTGACTTGTTGGAGGGCCGGGATCACGAAGGCGGCCGTCTTGCCTGTGCCATTCTTTGCCCTGGCGAGGATATTGCGGCCGGCGAGCGCAATGGGGATGGCCTCCTCCTGGATGGGCGACGGCTTCTCGAAGCCGGCCTCGAAGATGCCCATGAGGAGCTCCCGCTTGAGGTAGAAGTCCTCAAAGCCGTTGCCGCGTGTGGCGGTGACGTCTTCGGTCTGGGGTCGCGTGTCCTTCTTTGGTATGTTGAGCTGCTGCCGCCAGTTTCCGGCCGCGGCGTTCTCCTTGTCGGCGAGGCCTGTCGCCTCGAGCTGGTTTGCAAGCGCTGACGCCATACTGTGTCGGGTAGTGTGTGCGTGTGTTAGGCGGTAGTCGTGAAAAGTGAGCGGCCCGAGGGGGGGGGGGGTGGGGTTTATTTTGGCATCGCGGTCGCCCAAAGCGGACGTCGCACAACCACCATCACAGGGGGGAAGGGCAAGCCAGGTTTGAAACAGGCAAAGCCAGGCCAGGGACGAGGGCCGGCAACCGCGACGACGCTCCCACGACGCCTCCACACGCCGCTCCCGCGCCCGGACGACGCACTATGCGCCCACACGAGCCACACCGCCGGCACGCCGCCCCGGCGTATTGAGGGGGATTCACGCAACCGCAGCTCCAGCACGATGAGCAGCGCAGAAAGCGTGAGGAGTCGCAAGTCGGGTTACACATCAGACACTTC
>JANJPH010000064.1:0-42596 GCA_030407195.1 [Candida] tunisiensis
ATTCTCGGAGGGACAGTTGGGGTGGCGAGGGAGGCAAGGGGAGAAGGTGATATATAGATACCTCAGACATGGTACCGTGGCGTCAGCCATTACTCCTGCAGCAGCAGTTACCCGGTCCCGCCGCACACCCCGTGCGGTGCAGCTTACCCGCATGTGGGTACCTCCCGCACGACAGCCGAGGCACGAGAGCAGCGACAACGAGAGCCATGAGGGAGGACCTTATTGCAAGCGCCGTCAAGTTCCTTCAGGACCCCCAGGTGGCCAACACGGCGCTCGCCAAGCGCATCGAGTTCCTGGAGTCCAAGGATCTCACGAACGAGGAGATCCAGGAGGCCCTGAAGCGGGCCAAGGAGGGCGGCGGCGGCGAGGCGGCGGTCGCTAGCGCTGGCAGCTCCCGCAGCACGAGCCCGGCGCCGCCGGCCATGTTCTACTCGCCCGCGGCGCCACCGCCCCTGCCGAAGCGCGACTGGCGAGATTACTTCGTTATGGCCACCGTTTCCGTCGGTGTGGGGTACGGCCTCTACCAGGTGGCAAAGCGCTACGTCATGCCCATGATCCTGCCCCCGACGCCTCCCGCCCTGCAGGCCGACAAGGAGGCGCTCGAGGCCGAGTTTGCCCGTGCTCAGGCGCTCCTGGAGCAGCTGCAGGCCGACACCGAGACGCTCAAAAAGTCCGAGGAGGAGCGCAGCGAGCAGATCAAGACGGTCCTAGAGGATGTCACGGCCGCGGTGGAGACCGTCAAGGCGCAGTCGCAGCAGCGCGACGACGATATGAAGCTGATCAAGGCCGAGGTAGAGCGGATTCGCGACTCGCTCCCCACGTCACTCGAGAAGCAGTCCACCAAGCAGGTCGAGGGCCTCAACGCCATCCAGACCGAGATGGCGTCCCTCAAGCAGCTGGTGTCGAACCGTATGCGTGCTGGGACCCCGACGCCGGCGCCCAGCACGGGCTCGGCCGACCAGTCGAACGGCCCGTCGTCCAGACCGAGCGGTCAGTCTGGTGGCTCGAGCGGCGTCGTAGTGCCAAACAGCGCCTCGAGCGGCCACGTGCTGGGCGGCTCCGACAGCTCAGCGAGCCTGGGCGACATCCCCGATCCGGTCGGCAACCATCCCCCGCCCGCTGCCTCGTCGCCGAAGCCGGCCGCCTCGGGCAGATCGGGCATCCCGGCATGGCAGCTAGCCATGGCCAACAAGAAAGCAAACGGAGACTAACGATTTTATGTACCAGGTATTGGTTAATTGTACTATTGCTCATACTAGTCTTTCGCACCCCGCCTACGCGATCCGTGCCGTGGTGACCCGAAGGTTTCGCGGTGCGACACCCTGCGGTGCATTGTCGCGTCGCGTGGGAGAGCAATCACCAGACACTTGTCACCACCAACCAATGGCCTCGCCAAAGAGGAAGCTGGAGGAGCGCCTCATGGACAGCCCGAAGAGGCTCCGGCGGAGCGACTCGTCGCCTCTGCGCACGCCGCTGCAACAGGGCGACCACAACATCCAGCGCCCGTCCTCCACGGACGGCACTAAGCGGCGCAGCACGTCTCCCCGCAAGGGCTCGCCGCTCAAGGGAGCACAGCGACGGTCCCAGAGCCCGCGCAAGGCGCCGTTCTCAATCTACGTCGACACGGCCGAGGCTCAGGCCGCGGCCGAGCGGCACCAGGACGATGTTTGCCGAGCATTCGAGGACGACAGCCCCAAGGAGAACACGGCCCCATCCTCGAAGGCGCCCGCGGCGCAGCGGTCACGCAATGGTGTGCGGGTCCCGCTGGCTGGACTGGATGCTGACAAGTTCTCTGGATATGTCACCGTGCGTGGCAAAACGTCCGCGCTCAGCGAGGCATGGGTGCCGCCAAACACCAGGAGCTACAGGCGCCGGCTCCCGGCCTTTTGCACCCCTCCGCGCAAGCGGCCGCACACCTCTCCTTACAGTGATTTATTCCATTTCCGGTCCGCATTCGTCCAGTCAACGCCGTTCGCTATCTTTGAAGACGCCACTGAACAACACGCCGCGACGCCGCCCCCGCTCGCGGACGCCACAGAGAACGCACCCAGCGTAGCTTGCTAGCATCATGAGGTTTATTGTTTTTGTTTGTGTATTACCGAATGAATTGATGGAAATGTCTCAATTAGGCTTATCAGCGACACATGGCCTAACACGGCTTATCGCGTATCGTCGCCCTCCACCTGGCCACCCGATTAGGCATATCAGGGCAATCTCGCTCAAAGGGGCTTATCGTAGATCACGTGCAATGTCCGGGGCAAACAGCCGAAACTGGCTTATCGTCGACCCTCGACCCACGCGGCGGCCAAAATCCCAGGCGACACGCACCGACCACACATGGCAACGACGGACTTTTTGGGCCAGGCGATCGACCTCGTGTCGAAGGCCGTCGAGGCCGACAAAGCGAAGCGGTATGAGGACGCCTACCCGCTCTATTTCAGCGGCCTCGACTACTTCCTTCTCGCCGTAAAGTACGAGAAGAATCCAAAGTCCAAGGAGCTCATACGGGCCAAGATGAACGAGTATCTCACCCGGGCAGAGCAGCTCAAGGAGCATCTCGACGCCCAAAAGGGCAAGAAGGAAGCAAACTCCGAGGGCGGCGGGACCAAGAGCAAAGGCAAGGGCGGCGACGACGACGACGAAGCCAAGAAGCTGCGCAACGCCCTGTCCGACGCCATCGTGAGCGAGTCTCCCAACGTCCGGTGGGAGGAAGTCGCTGGTCTCGAAGCCGCCAAGGAGGCTCTGAAAGAAGCCGTCATCCTGCCAGTCAAGTTTCCCCATTTGTTCACAGGAAAGCGAAAGCCTACTAGCGGCATCCTGCTGTACGGCCCTCCAGGAACAGGAAAGTCGTTCCTCGCCAAGGCCGTTGCAACCGAAGCAAACTCGACCTTCTTCTCGGTGACATCGTCGTCTCTCGTCAGCAAGTGGATGGGCGAGTCAGAGCGGCTCGTCAAGCAACTGTTTACAATGGCGCGGGAGAATAAGCCGGCCATCATCTTCATTGATGAGGTCGACGCACTGTGTGGCGGCCGTGGGGAAGGTGAGAGTGAGGCCTCTCGACGGCTCAAAACGGAATTTCTGGTTCAAATGAACGGCGTGAACAATGATCCGACTGGCGTCCTCGTTCTTGGTGCCACGAATCTGCCATGGGATCTAGATGCGGCAATGCGTCGACGATTCGAGCGCCGTGTTTACATCCCGCTGCCCGGTCTTGAGGCCCGTGTGAGCCTTTTCCAGCTCAACGTGGGCGACACGAAGACTACATTGCACCCACAGGATTTCAGGCTCCTCGCTGAAATGACAGATGGCTACTCAGGTGACGATATCCGCCTTCTAGTTATGGACGCACTCAAAGAGCCAATCCGTAAGGTAATGAACGCCACCCACTTCAAGGAGGTTCGAGACCCGGAGGGCACGTCACAGCGGAAACTGACGCCATGCTCGCCCGGCGATCCGGGAGCCATCGAGATGTCATGGATGCAGGTGGAACAGGATGAGTTGTTGGAGCCTATCTTGGACCTTAAAGACTTCATTGTGAAGGTCCGCACCACCAAGAAGAGCAATTCGGAGTCGGAACTCGCAAAGTACGATAAATTCACAGAAGAATTTGGCCAAGAAGGCAATTGACACGAATAACGAAGTGTTATGTATCAGTATTGACTTTTTACGCATTGTGCTAGCTCAGGCTCGGCTCTACGCTACTGCAAATTGACATGTAGTCAGCAAGCTTGTCGTGCTCTCTGGTCTTGCTTCCCGTCCAAAACAGACACCATTCAGAGTCCGGTACTTTTACTGTGCCCTTCGATCTGTCGAAGTACCATCGATTAACCGGGTTTGTTTTGCGGCTCCGCCAGATGAGCTCTTCGGGAAAAGCTTTTATCATTGCTTTGAATAGGATATCCGCCACCTGCCCAGCACCTTGCGATGTGCGCTGGACAGCAAACTTGTCCAAGTATGCGATTTTGCTCTTCTTCTCACGCTCCCGAGCCGCAATCATTTTTTCGATCGGGTTCAGGAATGGCGCTCCTTCCTCGTTGATGGTGTAAGCTTCCTCATGGGACCGGGCCTCTGTCTCTGGCGATGGCTTTGGTGGCTTTTCCCATGTCAGGATGGCTGCCCCTTCATAATCACCAGCAATGATGAGGCCCGCGATATGACCGTTAACACGCTTCAGATAATGATCCACATCGAGTTTCTTGCCAAAAGAGTCCTCTATCAGGTGCCACAGGCGCTTCAGATCCACAGACCCAACCTTGGCCTCCTTGAGCAGGTTAAGACCCACGGGAGACGTTACCACCGAAACGGGCATTCCTTTGCGGACTACAGTAGTCTCGAGAACTGGCTTACCGGGTCCTTTTTTGGTCTGCGGGAGAGACGGGGATACGACTGGTCGATCCGTGAGAATGTTGTAGATGATGGGATTTCTGTCGGACGAGGTGGCTGCTGCCGCTGGCGTGGTGATAAGGCCGCTGGCTGTAGGTGGCAGAACTGACAGAATGTTGTTCATTGCACGCAAATTGTCCAAATGTATTTCCCGCTTGTTAATATCAGTGAGAAAGCCAATATGGAGCTCCGCGGTGATGTCAGCCAGTTCATCGTCCAGGTTCACATACGCGTGGGACCCCTCTTGGTCAATCGATGGAGTTCCACCTATCGTATCGATGAATATGATCTTTTCCACAGACAAAATGTCAGATGGAACGGTCGTGAGCTGGGCGCACAGCCGTGCGATCGCGTCGTCGGCCATGACCAGATGCTGCTCACTTGACTTTGCGTCATAGCTGAGCGGAACGAGCACTGGGATAACGCCGTTCGAGAGTGGGTTGAGCAAGAGCTGCGGCAGGGCCACTTGCAAATCAACCAGGTCACCGTCAAAGAGACCCTCGATGGGGCGCGCCCGTACAGAGCCATCCGGGCGCGCCTTCTCCAAGGCCGACACAATAGTGGCAGCCTTGGATGCGATAAGACGATGGTAATGTCGAAACTCCTTGTTGTCGCGATTCAAGTAGTCATTGCGTTCCTTACCGGCATCGATGACGACGATCGGTGAGACACCGAGCTTCTGCAGCCGTGCAATACTGTTTGCGATGGGTTGTAGTTGCTCTGGAGTGATGCTTTTGATGTCTCTGATCTTCACTATCGCCACACGAAGCGTGTTTGACAGTTCCAGTCTATCTTTGGACTGCTCTGACAGCGAGTAGGCATAGGCGTCCTTCGGAGACAGCAGCGACTCGACAAAGTACTTTGTCCGCTTCTTATAAGACTCTAGGCTGCTCATGGGCGAATACTTGGCGAGATATTGTCTCGCCTCTCGCTTGGTGGCCGTCGAACGAAGGACGGATAGGATGAGCTCCTTGCTCTCCTGCGCCATGGTGCTGCCCTCAGTGTAGCTCCGGGCGGGGGAGTGCCGCCGTGGGCACCGAGGCAGCGCTCGCGCGCCGTTCTCGAGCAGGCAAGGCCGCCACCGCAGTGTTCGGATCATTCGTGGTCTTTCCGATGGCACGCCGAGTCTGCGGGGATGGGGAAAGCGATGTCGTCCGACTCCCAATACAGCATCTGCGGCCCCTGGCCAGATCAGGTATCTGCAGCCCCTGGACTAAAACGGAAATACGCACCTCGACCGCGCGGCTGGCGGTGCCGGACGCGACCACTTCAACCCCAGGCTCAGACGGTCCGAACCGGCTCAAAACGAGATGGTATTGCCACCACAGCTCCAGCAAACGTTCCGCGCGTCCGAGATCTTCTTCCTGGCCGAGCACGAGCCCGTGGCCATCGTTCCAAGGCAACGCATGGACTCTGTGCCGCTTATAGGCGTGAGTAGCCCGCCAGGATCCGCGCTCGGACCGAAATGCTGACCAAGGGAGAGGTTCCACGGCTGCGGGCAATGCAGAGGGCCCAGGTACCACTGTGGCTCGCGGTCTTGCTCAAGAAACAAGGGCGATGCAGCATCGTCACGCCAGAGTGGATGACCGAGGAGGCGCTCAAACTGACGCTTGAAAAGGAGCGCATGGACATGACCAGGTTCTCTGCTCTCCCGTGGCATTGGATGGAGATAAGCCAGGTGTTGCTGGCGAGGTGAGTGTGCCGTCTAGTCCGTCGCGGGTGCGGGGTCACGGAATCGGCAACTACAAGCCCCGAAACAGTTCAGGGTCGCTGGCCCGGAGGGTGGGCCACCTCGGCGAAACCTAAGGCTGACAAAGCGCTTCAGACGATCTTGCGTCTTCTCCCCAGGACATCAGAAACCTACTCAGACACATACGCGAAATCAGGCAGGTGAAGACGCGAGCGGGTATCGCCGAAGTTAACGAGTCCCATCTCCAAATGGACAATCTCGGCTTGCTGGAGATCAACGAACTACGACCGTACGTGTCCCGGGTAGTGGACAAGCTCCGCAGCATCCAGAGTCTTGTTGAGCCCGAGGATCAGGAGCAACAAGCGGCTGCAGATGACGAGAGTGGCGATGATTGGTAAGGCTGACTGACTTACCCAACAGCGCGGCTATTTGCCGCCTCTAGCCGTGTTGGTACCCTGGCTGAAACGACGAGGACGTTTATGGTTCACCCCTCTCGGTACACGGCACTGCGCTTTGACCACCACGGCACGGCAACTGTGGAAATTTGGGGGCCGAGGTGGCCGGACGGCACTCCGGACGAGCACGAGTGCCGGGCGCAGCAGCCCCGCAATGTCTTGGAAGCTTACCTGATGCAGAAAGCTTACGACGTGTCTGCCAAATGAGCGGGCCAAAAATCTAAGAAACCTGACTCACCAGTACCCGAGGCGGTTTTGCCGGGCCGTCAATATAGAGTGTCCCTGCAGCGCCGCCGGGACCCGAAAGAAGCAAAAATGTGGGGGTGCAGGCCCGCCATGCGCGTCCTTGAAAGCTTAACCTTGGGTTGGGCAAGTGGTGCGGGGAACGGGCATGGACACATCTAGAGATGCTATATAGACGAGTGGCGGCGCTGCTCCGGCTGCCGCTCTCCCGAGGACCGCACCGGTACCAGCCAGTTCACCAGCACGGCAGCTCGAGCGAGGCACCGCCAGACATGACCAAAGCGGAACTGACCACTCAGGAGACGATCGGCGTCGCCGAGCCTGCTCCAGCGTCCGAGAAGGATCCCGAGCTCCTCGCGGCCTTCAACGCAGTATCCGTGGAGTACACTCCGGAGGAGGAGCGTCGCGTCGTGCGCAAGCTCGACTGGCACATTGTCAGCTTCCTCTCCGCCCTCTACCTGCTGTCCTACCTCGACAGAGGCAACATCGGCAATGCCAACACCGCCGGCATGTCCGAGGACCTCGGTCTGTCGGACGCGCAGTACCAATGGCTCCTCACTATCTTCTACATCTCCTACATCGTGTTCGAGTTCATGATTCTTGGCTGGAAAGTGTTTCAGCCGCGCTGGTATGTGGGCATCGTCGTGATATGCTGGGGAACAATCTCCACCTGTTTCGCAGCTGCGCAGAACTGGAACCACATGATGGCCCTTCGGTTCCTCCTCGGCATGTTCGAGGCATGCTACGGACCCGGTGTCATGTACTACATGAGTTTCTTCTACTACCGTCGCGAAATGGCGTGGCGCACAGGCATCTTCATGTCGTTTTCGCCCATGGCCTCTGCCTTCGCCGGTGCCCTCGCCTACGGCATCACCAAGAACCAGCACATGGCGATCGAGTCGTGGCGTGTGCTCTTCCTGGTAGAGGGCCTGCCCACCATCGTCGTGGGGCTCATCGCTTTTTACGCCATACCAAACGACGCCAAGAGCTGTCGTTTCTTGACTGAACGCGAGCGTGCAATCGCGGCGGCCCGTACAGTGAAGCAGGCGGGCCGCGTGGAGCGAAGTCACAAGCTCAACTTCAGCGAGATATTGGCGACATTGCGCGATTTCAAGGCGTGGTGTAAGATGATCATGTTCTTCTCGCTCAACGTGAGTTTCTCCTCGCTGCCTGTGTTCCTGCCTGAAATCATTCGCAACCTCGGCTACACTTCAGTGAATGCTCAGGGCCTCAGCGCACCGCCCTACATCCTGACGGCCATCTCTGTCCTATTCTTCGCGTGGCTCTCTGACAAGGTTGGTCAGCGCTCCGTCATCATTATACCTATGGCCATTGTTGGAGCGATTGGCTATCTTATTGTGGCCACAGCCAGTGCCACTGGTGCAAAGTACTTTGGTGTCTATTTGGCTGCGCCTGGTATCTTCACTTGTGTGTCGCTGCTGCTAGCCTGGGCAGGTGACAACCAGGGATCCGACCAGAAAAAAGGTATGGGGTACGTTATGCTTCAGATGGCTGGGCAGTGCGGTCCGCTGCTGGGTACGCGTCTGTACCCGAAGAGCGAGGCTAAGCTCGGCTACAAGAAGGGGTTCTTTATTTGCATGAGCTTCATGTTCTTTGTCTCCTTCATCGCTTTGGTTCTGCGGCTGTACCTCGGATACCTTAACAAGAAACTAGACGAGCGTTATGGGCCAGTCGACGAGATTGATTCCGAACCGGGAGATGTTTTGGGTCAGGATCGTGAGTCGAACCCACGGTTCCGTTACATATTGTGATTTTTTGCCACTGAATGTATTTGTTTCCGAAGTCATACGCCATTTACTGTGTCTGTGTCTTTCCATGTCTCGACGTGGTTTTGTGAGTCGGCAACGCGGGCCGACTCGATCCGAACCACTACTACCGCCACATCGTCGCGGTCGATAAAACACCTTGCATCACGGGGATTTGATGCCAGGTGCTTCTCCTTGTAGAGCTTGGCATCCTCGCCTTCGACTACTGTCGCCCGGCCGCTGATGGTGGCCGAGACGCGGCTCAATTCAGCCTGGTTCATGTGCTGAAGGAGCTCTGAGAGCGCTGACACCGAGGTGTTGCTCGCGTCGGCGCTGAGCGCCTTTGCAGTGATCCAATCGTGCACAAGGACCGACACCTGCGGATTGGCCACCATATTTGTGTACTTTGTGGTGTCTTTAGGGGTGGTCATGACGATACAGGCGGCATCCTTGTCGTGGCCCTCGCCTTCCGGTATGTAGGTGTAGTTCATGAGCGAGACGTGAGGCACGTTGTCGCGGCATGTCGCAAGATGGAGGAAGCGAGCGCTTCGCAGCAGCGCTTTCACCACCTCTGGCAGCGCTGTGTGCTCCGCCATTTCTCGTGTGTAGTCGTGGATGTTGCTCTCCCAGGCAAAGCGTGCGATAAGGCCATTAGTCACGTGACGGGAACCTTTGCAAACTTCATGACGCGACACGACGCGGAGGTCGCGGCGGTGAAGCGGGCCGTGCTGAGCAAACTCAACGGCCGGACGAGGCCGCCACTCGTGGGCAGCGATGGCACGTTTGCGGACGTGTACGGCCTCCTGGAACGCACGGTTCGCGACGGGGAGGGCAATACATGTCTTTTGATCGGTCCGCGTGGCACCGGCAAGACTCTGGTCGTGGAAACTGCCATTGAGCAGCTCAGCGCGAAGCACCGCTTCATCTCTGTTCGTCTCTCGGGCTTTCTGCAGACCGACGACCGAGCAGCAGTGCGCGAAATGGCGCGACAGCTCGACGCAGCACTGGGCCAAACGACCGACTACGAGGCCCTGGAGAGGCGTAGCATCTCTGAGACGCTCCAGGGCCTGCTAGGGGCCTTCGAGACAACAGAGTCCATCCCCGTTGTGTGTGTGCTGGAGGAGTTCCACCAGTTCTGCCACCACTCGCGCCAAACGCTGCTGTACAACCTTTTTGACATCGCTCAGTCGCGGAAGGCGCCCATCGCTGTCGTCGGCGTAACTGCACGGGTCAACGCGCGGGAGCAGCTAGAGAAGCGGGTCCTGAGCCGGTTTAGCCAGCGTGTGTTCCAAACAAAACGGCCGGCGTCGGTGGAAGAGTTTTGGGCAGTGTGTCGGGCGCAGCTCGAGGTCGATCCGGACGGCTTTGGACATGATTGGAACCAGCATCTAGCAGGGCTCTACGCGGACCAGAGCAGCGGTCTGTATGCGCTTCTGGAGCGCGTGTTCTACATCTCGGCGTCGGTGCGCGAGTTCTGCTCTCTGATCCTGCCGTCCGTGGCGACGGCAGACCCATTTCTTGGCGACGTTTCGCGGTTCGCAGCAGAGACGGTGCCCGCTGACGTCCAGGGCATGGTGGACGGGCTGTCTGAGCTGGAGGTGGGGCTCTTGATCTGCGCGGCCCGCACGGAGCTGAAGCTCGAGAACGAGGCAGTCAATTTCAACCTCGTGTACGACGAGTATCTGCGGCAGGCGACGCAGCTGAAGAACGAGCGGCTGGCGAGCATGTCGTCGCTCAGCTCCTATGCAGTGGTGGGGTACCGTGTGTGGTCTCGCGAGGTTGCACGTGCCGCGTGGGAGCGATTGGAGGAGCGCTCTCTGGTCGTGCCGCCCGCTGGAGCGGTGGCTGCGAAGACAAAGGCCGACGCACGGATGGTGCGGGTAGAGGTCGGGCTGCTGGAGCTGTCTCAGATGCTGCCGGCGGACCACATCTTCCGGCGTTGGCTGCGACTGTGAGTCTAGGCGTCGAACCTCATCCTCGCAGACCATCGCAGACCATCGTCGCAGACCCACATCCTTTGCCGTGCCATCGTCCCGTGGCTGGTCGCAACGCTAATCGAGAATGTCAAACATAGCCTGCAGCCACCCGTCGGCATGCTCTCGATGCGTACAGACAATAGTGGGGGGAATCCAGCCGTGCATGCCGAGGAGTCTCGAAGGGACGCGACGCTACGGCTAGTGATACGTGCTAGGATGAGGTCAGACCCGCTAGCACCAGGCACGGCACTGGTCGCAGGTGCCTATATAGGCTCGACGGCCCGGACACTACCCGGACACTCATGGGAATGGCCTCGCTGCCTCCAAAGCCGCTCCATGAGAGCACGACGCGCACGTTTCGGCGCGCACCAAACGGCAGATACTTCAGCAGAGACCTGGACCACTTGTTCTGCGCCCTCATGCTCAGCCTGCCCTTGTCGCACGACTGTCCCCGCACCACGGGCGGCCTCTTTCGACAGCGGAGCCACCCGTGGTCGTTCTCCTTTGACGACGCCGTGAGCACCCTCCGCAACCTCACCCTCAATCTCGTGACCGAGACGACCGCGGTCAGCATCACTTACGATGAGATCAAAAAGCCCATGGCCGAGAACCTCCTGCTGCGGCTCATGAGGGCAAGGCTCATCCATTGCCCGACCGACAGGACGCGACAAGTTCCGAAACCTGGCATTATCTTCCAGCCGACAGCAAAGGGGATACACTTTGTCCAGCGATACTGCCAAACCAACGGAATACAGCGCTCCAACCTTACCAAGCTGCTCCTCAGTCCGTTCAATAGCATGAACTGCATCGTCTTCGCAAGGGACATCGCCGACGACAGCATTTTGCAGAGCAGCACATTCGTTCAGCTGCTGTTCGAGCGGTTTATGGGACCGTTCCCAAATGTGTATCATCCCTCCAACCCCGCCGATCCGCTGCCCGCGCACAGCCTCCAGACCATCTACGGTGCCCAGACTGACTTTTCGCTGTACTCACCCACCTCGAGGACGTTTGGTAAGTCTGGAAGCACTACAGACCAAGTCTCGCCATACCACCACCGCTACTTCACGCACCCTGACTCTGAGAGTTTGACACAATACTATGTGTCGTCAGTTGGCGTTCGTCTCTTCAAGAACCGACGAATAAACTCTCCTGCCCTCGGCCACTCGCGTTTTGTGGTGGACTACTGCTTCACCTCTAAGGCCGGCTGTCAATGGCTCCTGGACTGCTGTGACATCATGCATCCAGCAGAAGGGAGACAGCTATTCAAAGCTTTCGAAGACAGAGGTCTGATCGTCCTGCTGGAGCAGGGAGATGGTTGGATCTCGCCGAATACCATTTATTCCATGACGAAGAAAGGAGCCGACGTATGTCGATGGACCCAGATGCCCGGCATTTGGGATGAGGCAAGGGGAAAGACATCAATTGTTCTCCAAAAACCCCCTAAGAAGGTGCATCAGGAGGTGAGCGGACTGACTCCTCCGCCTAGCGATGAGTCATCGCCTCCGCCTTACAGTCCTATGGCCGCAAACGGCGCCAGTGCGCGTTCGCTCTCACTGAACGAAGTTCTTGGCAACCCGGCTCTCAGCTTCCTGTTTAGGGAGCATCTCGAGCGCAACTTTTGCCACGAAAACCTGCTATTTTATCGCGAACTAGAGCGGTTCCAAGACGCCCGTAACGCAATCGTTACGGAGCCTGGACCGCTGTCGCGAGCAGATACATGTCTTTCGCTCGGGTACACTATCTACAATCGATTTCTCTCCCCCGGGTGTCCGTGTGAGCTCAATTTAAACTCACGACTCCGCACGGAAATCGCCAACATCATGACGCAGGGCACGGGCAATGCCATGGATACGCTGAATGAAATATCCCCACTGTTCAAACAGGCCATGAATGCGGTCAGCCGGATGTTGGAAGGGGACTCCCTCCAAAAGTTCCTTGCCAGTCAGAGGGCCACAGTCGAACGTTATAGGTCGTGACCGTTCCACGCATAGACCATATATCGAGAACCGCTACAATGCAAATGGCAGCAGTAATACATTCTCTATACAATAGCTTACTCCACCGGATCCAGGGTGACGCCCTGTTTGACCTTACCCCACCCGATTAGACGCCAGTGCTTGTCGATACGCCGCGAGAGGGCAACATTGGTACCAATCTCTGTGCACGCCGGGTTGGTAAGCTGGAGCTTGGCCATATCAGCCTTCACATTAGTCACCCGTGCGCCTGAAGTAGTTGAGCCGATGTTGACCATGAGCACCTCGCCTTTAGCAAGTTTCGCCACGCGGGCACCCTTGGTGTCACCCTCCACCTTGACACCCAGCAGACGTCGTAGTAGGAAATAGTTGACCTCCAGCTCGATGTAAATGTCCGGGAGCTGACCCTTGTGGCCGAGCACATGGCCGACCAGACGGTCTGCGCGACAAAGCGTGGGGTCGACAAGAGTACCCACGCCGATTAGACCACCAGGCACTGCAAACTTGAGGTCATTCTGCTCTGCAAGAAGTGAGACGATCCGCGACCGGATTGGGCGGCACTCGATTTTGTTTGATCCGTCCCTCTTGTGCACGATGCCAGGTCTGATCTCAATCTCATCGCCGACACGAAGCACACCAGTGAGGATAGAGCCGCCTGCAACACCACCCTTCAACTCGTCGATCTCAGCACCAGGCTTGTTCACGTCGAAAGAGCGGATGACGATAAGCCTTGGGTCAGCCGTGAAATCCCGGATTGGCACAGGAATTTTCCGGACTAGAAATTCATTGACAGCATCGATGTTGTAACGGAGCTGTGCTGAGATAGGTACGATAGAGGCGTTTCGTGCTGCAGTTCCCCGAATGAACCGGCTGATCTGCTTCTTGTGTGAAACAGCGGCTTCCTCCTTGAGCAAGTCCACCTTGTTTTGCAGAATCAGAACGTCGGACAGCTTCATGAATTCGATAGCTGCCAGATGCTCCGAAGTTTGGGGCTGTGGGCACGGTTCATTGGCCGCGACGAGGAGCAGAGCGGCGTCCATGACCGCAGCACCGGAAAGCATTGTGCTCATGAGAATGTCGTGGCCGGGGCAGTCAACGAATGATACGTGACGCAAGAGCTCGTAGCGGCCGCCACAGCCGGGCCGCTCGCACTTGGGGTGGATCTCCTTGTTGGACGAGAAGCTCCGGTAGCAGCCGGGCCGGGGACATTCGGGGTTGTCGCACTTGTAGATTTTAGCGTTGGCGTAGCCAAGACGGATGGTAATGTTCCGCTCCAGCTCGTTTTTGAATCTGACCGTCTGCACGCCAGAGATCGCCTTGACCACCGTACTCTTACCGTGGGCGACATGGCCGATTGTGCCGATGTTGATGGTCGCCTGGCGGCCGATGATGACAGGGCTGATTGGTGTCAGTGTGGACACATCAATGTCGTCGGGCTGCTCGGGCAGACCTCCGCCTTCCTCGAAGTCGCGCTTTCGACGTTCTTCAGGTGTCAGACCGTCCTCGTCTTTGTCGTCCATGTCGGCGAAAGAGACGGACTTCTTGCCGAGCTCCTCCGGAGCCTCCTGCTCGTCGCCCGAGTCATAGTCCTGCGGCGGGACGTCGTCCTCGATGTCGCCTCCAATCACAACGTCCGGCACAGCGTCCTGAAGGTCTGACATGTTGTGTGATGTCGGGTCGTGTGTGTGAAATTTTCAATTTTCACGTCTCAGGGTTAGGGTGGTGTGAGTTCTCGTGGCGGCGGCGTTGAGTCACGTGACCGGGTGACCATTATGGGATTAGAGGCGGACAAAATGCTACACGTCGTGCTACAGAAAACGGTCCTCTCGACGGATGCGGTGCGCGTATAAATAGTCGTGGGTTCGTTACTTTTGCTCCAGGTTCCGGTACAAGCTGCTCTCGGGCACCTCGTCTGCCCGAAACCCAAAGTCGTTCATCAAACTGTCCACATCCCGAAACAGAGACGATGGATCCCAGCTGAGATCTCCTGTCGTCCACGCCAACGCGTCTATGATTGGCTCGTCAGGCTTGACTCCATTCTCTGGCGGTGCTTCTGCTGGCTCTGTCGGCGCAGTTTGCTCCGGTCCCTTTGAGGGTCCCGTGGTTGTAGAAGCACCTGCGTAGTTGCGTCGTTCAGCAGCTGCCTCGGTAGCGAAACGCAGCACACCACGCGACGGCAGCACAATCGGCTTGGGATCCAGAGGAATTGTCTGAAGAATTCGCTTGGTGCTCCGCTCTGGAAGCATGTCTTCGTCGGATTCCGACTGCCTCCGCTTGTTGTCCACGCCGCCAGGTGGCCGGAACTCGTCGTCCGACATGATGAGGCCGTCGTCAGTTTCCTTGGACCGCTCGCTGAGAACCGTAGGACCGACGGACCGGATGCCGCACTCTTCGCGCATGGTCCAGAGCGTGTCGAAGAAAACAGATGCCGCCATCCGAGTGCGGATGAGCACCTGGGTCGTCGAGGCATTCCGCCGTGCGAGGGAGCCGTATAGCTGCCAGATCTGTTGCATGATCTCGGCTGCGCGATACGGCAGGTCGTGCTTCAAAATAGATGCGTGGCGGATGAGGTCGGCCGCGCTCACGTACATCTGCTTCCCCGCCTGGGTGTCGACAAGTATGGAAAATGGTGAAAAGACGACCTTGGCGATAATGGCCGTAGTCTGCCACAAAATCTGCAGAAACACCCCAGGCATGAACTTGATGAATGCTCTGTCGCGTTTATAGGCCGCATGGCAATGCTCCACGAGTGCGAGGGCAGCATTGTACGCCTGGACAAGGCCCTTCTGCAGCTGAAGTTGCGAGAAGTCGGTGTTGTCAAGGAAGTAGTACGTGAACAAATGCACTCGCACTGCCAGCAGACAGAACCGCCGCACGTCATCGAGCTTGTGGTCCGTGCGCACCGTGAGCTTGAGCTCGAGGTCATCGATCTTCCTAGCGAGGATTTGAATTAAGCTAAGCCGTTCCGTGAATTCGGAGAGGCCCAACGGATCTTTTGGATTGCAATTGAGAGTTTTCTCCACCTGCTGCTCCATATTGGCTATCCGCATCATGTCCGACACTTCCTCTGGCACGTCGACCTCTGACCCGGGTTCGCAGGCTGATATGACTGAGCTATCGAAGTGGGTGAACGACGGAAATCCCGACACGGTCGCAACAGTTTGCGAAACGATATTGCAGCACACCCATGTTCGGATCTGCTCGGAAATCTTTGGGTATATTGTTGGTTTGTCCGTCTTGACTTTGCTGAAATCGCGAGCGTATCCTGGACAGTGCAGGCCCACTCGAATGGCGCTGAACAGTGCGATACCACAGGTGTTCCACGAGGAGTCCGCGCTTAAACTTGAGGTGATCGGACTCCACATTGTGTAGATCAGAAAGGCCTGCACGGTGTATACAGACGCGACATTCAGGTATGGCGTCTCGAGGTCTGGGGCGACGAACCGTGTGATGGGCGAGATGGTGATTTCTGCGAGGCAACTCTTGACAAGCGGTGCTAGTTTTTGCATGAGCTCACGATCTGGCTCGAACCGCCGTGACGCCACACTCATGATCGTCCAGAACAAGGCGGGGCTAAGTCGATAGAGCGTCTCCGGGCCCTTGAAGACATCCACAACCGGCAGTACAGGATGATAGTGAGCGACGTACTCTTTGAACAGCAGCAATACTGTCCTTGGCGACAGCGTTACATCATCTATGCTCTTTTCTGCTACCGCGAGCCGCGCTGGCTCAATCTGTCGGCCTTTGTGCCAAATCGTAATGTCTTCAGCGCTCGAGAGCTCGGGTGCCGGCTCTGGTGATTTATCCGGAGACTTCACATCTTGGCCAGCGTCGGCAGAGCCCGGGGAGCCGCGAAAGACGGGCGCTGGGAGATCGCTATCAGTCTTAAACCGGTCGCGGTCCGTGCCGAGTGGCAATGCGTAGTGAATGACCGAGTTGCTGAGGTCCGCCAGAGAGCCCGACACAAGACGACGCTTTTCGTACTCCTGCTGCTCGAGCGCACGTTTGAGACGCTCTATCTCCTCCTCCACTTGCTGAGCACGATGCCGCTTGTATGTCCGTTTGAACTCCGCGTTGATGTCGCACTTCAGGCCTCGCACGCGACACCGTGTACAAGGGTCGGGCCGGACCTCAAAGGCATTGCACTTGACCTTTTGCTGACGGCAGTGAACGCAGGAGACGCGTTTTTCTCGTCTACTACTGGCAGAGCCCAGTTCTGGGCTCTGGCTGCTCATCGTCGCGGCCCGTTTCAAATCACGTGACCTCAAATACTTGACGGCTGAGCCGCACGATCGTTGCCGGGGCGCCCAGGAGATGGGGATCTGAGGACGACGCGAGGACGAGATGGATAGAGACCTGGCGGTGCTCATTGCGCTGAGGTTCTGGCGCATGGTCGCGTACGGACAGAGCACACTAGTTCTCGTTCTTTTCTTTCAAGCCCTACATGTGTCTGATTACCAGATCGGACTGTTCATGTCATTGACTCTCTTTGGCGACGTCGTGTTATCCTATGTGCTGACATTCTACGCGGATGCACTGGGCCGGCGGCGGGTCCTATTGTGGGGTGCCTTACTGATGCTGGCTTCAGGGGTAGTTTTTGCCGTCTGCTCTAACTTTTGGGTTTTGCTCTTGGCGGCGATTGTTGGAGTGATCTCACCGTCTGGCGATGAAACGGGACCGTTCAAGAGCATTGAGGAGTCTACGGTGGCCCACCTAACGACCTACAAGCAGCGTCCAATTGTATTTGCTTGGTATGGAGTGCTCGGAACCTTTGGCACTGCAATTGGTACCCTCTCGTCGGGGTATATCGTGGATCTATTCGGGACCAAGGGGTCAAAATTGGAGGCATATCGTGCAGTGTTCTGGGTCTATACAGCATGCTCCCTCATCAAAGTGCTTCTGACGTTTGGTCTATCGCAGCGATGCGAGCTCGATACTCCTGGCCCGGACGAGGCAGTGGCCGCAGACGATGATACCACAGATACGGGTGATCGGCGGCCTGACTCAAAGCCACTCCATCGACGGTCATCATCGGCCGCTAACCAACCTCTGCTGCGACGCGCATCCACGCAATCAAACAGACCAGATCGCCCTGGGCTGTTCTCGAAGCTGCTGCTCGCTCGCAGCCTCTCGCGACGCACACGAACGACTCTACTGAAGCTTTGCTTCCTCTTTGGTCTGGACTCATTAGGGTACGGCTTCATGCCCAACTCTTGGGTTGTCTATTTCTTCGTGAACAAGTTCGGCGTCTCGGAGGGCAAGTTGGGTACGTTGCTCTTCGTAACAAGCCTAGTCGGGTGTGTGTCTGTGTTTGGCAGCTCGTGGCTATATCACAAAATTGGGCCCATAAAGGCAATGGTTGCGACGCACTTCCCATCAGCCATGTTCGTATCACTCGTCCCAGTGCCCTCCAATGTGTGGGCCGCCATGGCCCTTTTGCTGGCCCGCTCGTTCACTGGCAGCATGGACGTAGTGCCGCGACAGGCGTTTCTGAGCGCGCTGGTGGCACCGCACGAGCGGACAAAAGTGCTCGGCATCGTGAACATCGTCAAGACCTTCACGCGGTCCATTGGCCCGGTGTTCGTGGGCTTACTAGCTCAGCGCGGTGTGCTGTGGACGACTTTCCTCATCGGAGGGTTCCTGGAGGCGTCGTACGACTTGGGCCTTCTTTGGAACTTTCTGTACATTGACCATAGGCGTCTCGAGAGCTAGCACGCAGCGGGCGGGGCATTCAGCGGTCGCAGCTCGCAGCACTATCACAGGGTCCATAGAAAGAGCATTTTCGCATAATCGAGAATCCGTTTCACATGCGCACTGCCACCGCCACCGCCACCGCCACCGCCCTCTGCAGGTCATGGGCCCATCCAATGCCCGGCCGGTCATGAGCCCAACGCCCGCCTGCTCCGCCTCCTTCGGCGTCATGGGACTCAGCGCTGTGGCCACAGACTGTTGGTGCTCGCCTGCGTCCGGTCAGGGAAGGACCCGTGCAGTGAGACGCCGGCCAGCCAAGTCGGCGATAGGCTCGCCTACAAGCGTCCTGCCGCAGCGCAATCCGGGCAGTGCAGGTCATGAGCCCCCCGCCTGACGTCACAGGACGCGGCCATGTGACGATATCTTATCGCTGATAGGGACCGTATCGGCCGCCACAACCCCGCGTTGTGACCGCAACCCCAGACACAACCTTCACCAAATGTTTGCAGTCAAGTATCTCGAGAACGGCCTGGCCAATTGGCTGCGGCCGCGGGCCCAGGATCCATCCTCCTCCGAGTCCGTCGAGTCGAGATCGGCCATGCCCGTGTACGACAGACGCGTCCTGACGTGTCGCGACGACGGCGACTTCGCGGTCGTCGACTCTCGGCCGCTCTCGTATGCTGAGGTGGCAGCTCTCGCGGTTGCCGGACCCAGATCCGTGGCCGCGGTGTGCCAGAGCGGCCATCCTATGGATCCGTGGCGCGAATTGCCCATGGGCCTGTTGGAGAGCACCGCTGACGTCAAGTCGTCGGCTGGTCCGGCACCCAGGGTTGGAGCACACGTCATTGCCGAACTGGAGACCGGCCATTGCGCCGTGTACCGTCCAAGGACCCGCCACGCTTGAGGCCAACCACCATCTTTGTCCTTCTCTTCGTGCCTCGCATCCCCATAGAGTAAATGCATGTCTCGTCATAGGTCAGCGACGTTCTTTGGCTTGTACTTCTTTGTGGAGCGATCTGGTGCCCGGAACGCGAACCGTGAGCCGATGATCTCGTACTCCTTGTCGTCAGCGCTGAACAGGAACCGGCTGCCTATCTTTTCGACGATGCGAAGGCCACCCACACGCTGTCGGCTTGTGCCCTCGGCCCGCGGTGCCACCACCAGCACAAACACCGAACGGCCCTCCCACGCAACGATGCCTTCCGTGCCAACAAGGCTTGGGTTCCGGGACTGGGTGACGCGCAGAAGGGCCCCGTGGAAGTCCGCTGACACAAGCTTTGCTGCCCGTTGCGCAACGCCCGGTGTGTCAGCGACTAGATCTGCGATGTACTCGCGCCACAGCTCATGAAGCGGCACGAATTCGGCGTACCGCGGCACTCGCGGGTCGAGCTTTGAGCCGCCGTTAGCATAGTGCCGCTCGAGCCGCCGCTGCGCCTCTCGGGACTGTGTGATGTAGTTTGTGAGGTCTGTTCGAACGGTCCGCTTGCGCTTTTTGTACGCCTCTGTTCGTACTGGCTCTGGTCGCTTCCCCTGGCCGCCTTGGGTTGGAGCGAGCACGAGCACGGGCTTTTGGCCGCCCTGGAAGGAGTACCGCTCCGCAAGGAGCGCCTCTGTGCGCTTGGGCCCGTGCGAATGGCCCAGGAGTCGCCGCTCGATGCTGCGATTGTCCATGAGATTTTTCACAGCACGAGGCTTCCCCGCATGAAAAGTGAAAAATGCAGCTTCTGGAACAACCATGGCCCTAGCACGGGGACTGGTGGCGCCCGCGCCGCGGGTGTTCGTGTCGCGGCTGACGGACCCCTACCTCAACCTCGGCTTGGAGGACTTTGTTTTCCACCAGATGCCCGAGCAGTCACAACGCCTACTGTTCTACACCAACACGGCCTGCGCCGTCATCGGCCGAAATCAGAACCCCTGGAGCGAGGTCAACCTACCTCTGCTCAATTCGCTAGGGCTCCCACTCGTGCGGCGGCGAAGCGGCGGTGGCACGGTGGTTCACGACGCTGGCAACGTTAATTTCTCCTTCATGACGTCCCGCCAGGCCTTCTCTCGCGACAAGCATGTCAATCTCGTCATCGAAGCGGTAAACCGGCTGCCGGCTCTAGTTCAAAAGCCTGTGAGCCCCGGGTTTGACCTGTCCGACTTGAGCTACCTTGAGCGTGCTGTCCTGGAGGCATCGAATGATGGTCCCGACGAAGAGGCGTGGAAGTCGCTGAATGGACCAGCCGTGAAGTTGCGGCTCAACGAGCGGTTTGACATTGTGTCGGCGGACGGGAAGAAAGTCTCTGGCAGCGCATACAAAATCGAGCGTCAGAAGGCCTATCACCACGGCACCTTACTGCTGGACTCAAAACTCGACGTCCTCAGAGCGTTGCTTCACAGGGATGCCAGGCTCGGCAAGGTGGAGGGCCGTGGAACCGATTCCGTCAAGTCGCCAGTAAGGAATGTCGGCTTGCATCCAGAGCTTCTGGTCGATGTTGTCGCCAAAGCATTCTTTGACGAGTACGGTGTCGGAGAAATAGTGGAGATCGACGAGGAGACGCTGCCCGATGAAGCACGCGGGAAAGCTGATGAGCTGCGGTCTTGGCAATGGCGTTTTGGACAGACTCCAGAGTTCACTCACACGCTAGAGCACCCAGAGCACGGGTGGACCGTGCAGTTCACAGTGAAGCGAGGGCGTGTCATAGGAGTTACTGCTCCTGATGCTGTATGCGACACAGCCATGCTCCAGGATTGTCGCTACATTGGCAGTGAGGTGGCCCGAGCATTCGCCGATCCACAAACTGGTGGATGGCTCGCTTCAAGCATCGACGGAACGACCTCCGCGACGCAACCCTTAGATCATAGAATTGCATTGTAACATAGCCAATTATGTTTTCCAACGCCAGACCTCGAATTGAAATGTCTGCGCGCCAAAGTCGTCTCTGCCATCTTCGTTTTCCAACTCTATCCGGTCAAAGCTGGTTCCCATGAGGTCCCAGAACAGTGCTCGTTCAGCGTCAAACCGTAACCGGAGTGGAATTTGCACCAGGGCACGTCCCTTAACGTCAAGGTATCGCCGTAGCATGTCCACAATCCAAGGGGGATGTTGGTCAGAATAAATCGGGTCGCTCAAGATGACAGTCATGAATTTGCGGTTTAAGGTGTGATCTTGGGGACGGCTCCAATCCAGCTCGCACACCTCAACTGCGCCAGCTCCATTGTGATCCAAGTTCCGGCGGAGGTTTGGAACAATGTCCTTCAGATCGGTTGCCACAACTGTGTTGCCTAGACGGGCGGCAACGAGGCTGCAAAGGCCCGTTCCCGCTCCCAGTTCAAGGACTGGAGATGCCAGTAGATCGGGCCGGGCAGACATACGCCGACCAAGCATGAGACTAGAGCCCCAAGTTTTGAGCCCCAGATTGTCGGACGTGAGAGGTGGCTCGATTAGTTCGAAAGAATCAAGTCCGGGGACGTCGACGCCCCGACGGATCTCTGGAGCTGCTGTCCGTCCACATCGCTCTGCGATTCCTGTGCTGGCTGCTTCCCAGACCTTGTCGCGGTCACTCTGATCCAGCCAGGCTAGATCACTACCGACAACTGATGTAAGCCAGCCAAAGTAACCTTCCGGCTCTGCGGTTCCCTCGGTAGCGTCGAAGTTGCGCGTCGCGCCTCGCTTGTAGCGTTCTAGGGTCGCTAGTAGCGTCTCCGCTGGCGCTCCTCTCACCCGTGGTAGGTCAAGGGCATGTTCCATTGTTCGCGTTTCGATTCCGCGCTAGGGAGGCTATTTCATTGTAGACGAGCAGTAGTAGCACACATGCCATGAGTGGCACTCGGGAATATCAAATGTAGTCATCAATTCACGTTACACATTGTCAGTACTCAGCCAGCCGAAGCTTGCGACCAATCTGGTCACGCTTCTTCGGCGGCTCAGGCGAACCAGCGCGGGACGGCGCACCAACATCGAAGTAGCCGTAGCCGCCCAGCAAGTAGTCCTTGATATCCTCCTCCTCTTCCTCGTCCGATTGGTCCGACTCCATAACTTTCGGGGGCTCCAAGGTTCTGCCGAAACGGTTGACGGTAGTCACAGGCGCACTCTTCTTCAGCGTTGAAACACGATCCGACGACCGTGCGCGGGTGCCCATAAGACTGCCACGCGGGTTCGTCTGGCGCCACAGGTTGCGTACCTCCACAAAGTAGGAGTACAGAGTGTCCAGGTACCGTCGCGTCTGGCGGTGCTTGGAGCTAGCACAGACGCTGATCGAATCGCCCTTGATGATATAGCCCAGGCCAAAGCCATCTGCAGACGTGGGACCGAAGCCGAACATCTTCAGTGCTGGGTTGCCGCAATTGGACGTCGAGAGGACGGTGTTGTTGAGCAGGTCCCATCCGGGGTCAGCGAAAATCGCCGGGATTCCGCGAGAACTGTCGCTAGACGACGACACGGTAGACTCTTTGCGCTCTCCACCGTTCGGGACTGCAGTAGCCTCTGTCTCGTCGGAGTTTACGGACGCCACATCATCAGAGTTGCCGCTGTCCACGTCATCCATGTAGCGCTTCCAAATGCAGAAGAGAGCATAAAAGTGGCGCGAGTGGCCCAGTCCTTTCGCACACTGCCTGGTGTTCTTCGTGTGCTGCTCGCATGCCTTGCGCAAGAAGTCAATCTTTTGCTGCGCCGGCGCGTCCTCACAGAACTTTCTCACGAACGCAGCCGATGCCTCGGTTGTGGAGCGAATGGACTCGGTGCGTCCGTGGAGGAACTGCTTTGTCATGACGGGTTCGTAAACAGACTCCACACGGCCGTAGAGGGCGTAGTAGGCACCCTGGAAAGCCATTTGCACGAAGGCGTCCGGCGAGAAGCCCATCTGCTTGATGGCGTTCATACCATAGCCGTGGAACTCGAGGGCCTCAAACTCGTTTTGACGGATCAAATCTGCGAGATGAGTTTCAGCGAAGCGGAGTGCCAAGCTGAGCTCTGGGGTCATCTCCCACTCTAGCTTGCGCGGGGTCGTCGAGACGTCTCCAAAGCTGTCCTTGTCGCGTTTCTCTGGGTCTGGCGAGGTAGACTTCCACAGTGACGGGGCCTGTCCATTGATGGACTTTGCGAACCGCAGAATAGTGTCTGTGTATACGTCAGACACGAAACGCAACACTGTGTGACCGTCCACGCCTGTGTGCTCGAAGTTGATCCCGGCCTTAGCGTTCTTGGTAACGATGATCTGGAGCTTGTCGTACCAGCGATTGGTGCATGTGCCAACCTGGACGCCCTTCTCAATGACGTTGGAGCCGCACAGCATGTTGCCACACAAGCTCGCAAGGTCTGTGGGGGCCTCATCGTCGAGGCAGACAATGAAGAGGGCAGAGTCGATCATGCGAAGACATTCCGAGTTGTCGTCCTCGCCGCGGATGATGGAGTCACGCACCTGCGCCCAGAGCTGTCGGCTTTCGGTGGTGAGTACTCCGACTGCGTTCTTGGCGGCCTCGGCGATGGGCGTGCGTTCGGCGTCGCGGATGATGGACTCGAAATTGAGAGCCATGTCTTTCTCTGACATGATGAGGTCGTGATTGGCGTCGAGAACATCAAACCAGTAGAACTGGGAGTGGCACATGACCACAATGTGTTTGGCCGAGTTGTCGCTCTGCATCACACATCCGTTTGAAGTGGGGATGCGACTGGATCCGAACAGCCGCGAGTACTGGTACATGCACAGCGGGGTGCCACGGACCATGTCGGGCTCGAGCTCCTCGAGACGCAGCGCGCGAACGAACCGCAGCGAGCTGGTGGCCAGGGTGGCCGCCCGCTGGGCCTGCGTGTCCTGGGTGGGCGTGGGGTCATCCTCGAGCAGGAAGAACGGGTTGAGATTGAGGACGACAGGATTGTCGTAGTTGAGATACGAGTCGTACCAGAACTGCTCAATGTAGGAGCTCCGTGCCGAGGCGTACTTTTTGAGCTCTTCCTGGAGCCAGGGCGCCGAGGTCTTGAGAAACTTTCGGACCGCTATCTCGGACTCCTTGTGTTCACGGGGCGACTGGAGCGGCTTGAGAGCCTCCAGATACTGCCGTGCCGAGTCCTCGAGGTCGGGAATCGGCAGCTTGGGCAGCTGCTCCTGGTATTTGAAGGTTAGCTTCTCGGGCATGGCCGGCGGTGCGGGGATGGACAGGGACTGGGGCTAGGAAGGGGGTCGAGGACGAATATATAGCCCGGGGACGATGGCCGGCCACGGGCCTGAGGATGCAGCTATGCTAATCTGGGGTAGCAGCGGCCGCCCAGTCACTGGAGGTCCTCCTCCACTGCGGGTGACCGGAACGCAATGTCAGATTGCATTGCTTGTGCGGCGGGGACCCTGGCTGACGTAATATGGCGCCTGGCCGCTGACTGGCCATTGGGCGGCCGGCTTACCTATCCGCCCTTCCGTTGGACCGTGGCCCACGATGAGCGTTGGCTAGGCGGCTATCCCGCGTCAGGCACGCAGCCCGTGGGCCGCCAGTCTCGGTGCGGACAGAACGGACGGGCTTTCCCGACCGTCGCAAGAGACGCATCGTGCAAAAGCTGGGGTGGAGCCCATCCCCCGTTGTTGCAGCGCCGAAACGGCCAAATTAAAGGCCACCGAGTCGTCCGCGATCACGAGACCTCGGCGTCGCCTATTTTTTCGGCGCTCCGTGCACCCCGTGGCCCCGCGCCCCGCCCTCCAACGCAGCAGCCCCGAGGCTCGGCGCGAGGAAGAGGTCCACGTGATCTGCGCACGTGATGAGTAAACCTCGCACGTGACACGTGGACTACGCTCGTGACTCGAGAATGCCTGAATATATATTTACCTAGACGTTCTTGGTCTTCTCGTTGACGTCCTGGGCCGCACGCTTGGCCTCGCGGGCGCCTCGCTCTGCCTCCTTGCCGACCTCGTGGGCCTTGCCCGTGGCGGCGTCCTTGGCGTCCTCTGCCACGTCGGCAGCCTTGTCCTTGACCTCCTGCGCAGACGGCGCCTTGCCGACGACGTCCTCGGCCGTCTCCTTGACGGCCTCGGTAGCCTCGACGCCCTTCAGGGCGGCCTTGGACGCCACGTCGTGCACTTTCTCCGCGGCATGCTTCACCTTATCGGTGACGGTATCGTTCCGCTGCGTTAGCAATTGGGCCGGCCGCTCGGCCAATTGGCCCGTCTGGGACACCCACCCTCACCGGAGCGGCCGAGAAGTTACGGCGCGCGACGACCAGGCCTCTGGACGCAATGCTTCTATAGGCGACTCTGTTGATCATGATTGGCTTGGTGATACTGTGGGCGAGAGGCAGGACGATCCTGCTGCTATTTATACTGGGCACGCAGCGGTCCGGCCCTGACTGTGCGACGTCAAATATTTGCGCTCGTCAGCAACCCCGGCCAGTGAGAGGCATTGGCCGCCAGTTGCTTTGCGCCCCTTCTTTGCTTATGGAACGCGGCTGGGTGCAGCAACCTGCAGCAGCAATGCATGGAAACTGCACCTTGGTGTCCTGCCAGTGGACGGTCCGCGCGCGGACGGCGATTATGGGGGCCATGTTCGGTGCGATACTGCGTGGGCCCGGGCGGCCCACCGCCCTCACTATACTGGCCTCCACGCTGCCACCGGCTGGGCCAAGACGCCCGCTCAGTGGCCCGCGAACGGCCACCGTGCACCATGCATACAATACGTCATCACAGCAATCATTAGGCTATTTACCCTTGAACTTCGGCTTTCTCTTTTCGGCAAAAGCACGCAGCGCCTCGTTGCGGTCCTCGGTCGACACCACGCGCCGGTACGCCGCCTTCTCCCACTCTGGTGAGCAGCCGGCAACCGCCTCCTTCGCAGCCAAGATGCCGATGGGCCCGCCCTCGCAGATCTGGCGTGCCATGGCCAGCGCCTCCTCGTCGGCCGACTCGCCGATGCGGTTGGCCACGCCGAGCTGAAGCGCCTCCTCGGCACCGATCCGGCGGCCGGTCAGGATGAGGTCCAGCGCGCGCGAGTAGCCGATCACCTGGCGCAGCCGGTAGGTGCCACCAGCGCCGGGCAGAATCGCCAGACGGGTCTCTGGGAGCCCGACCTTGGCGTTCTTCGAGAGACAGCGGAAGTCAGCGCTGAGCGCGAGCTCCAGGCCGCCACCCAGCGCCACGTCCTGGATAGCCGCGATCGTGGGAATCTGGAGCTTGCTAATCAGCGTGAAGGTAGCATTCAGCTTGTGCAGGAAGGCGTCTGTGTCGGCTTGCGTGAAGGTCTTGCGTTCCTTCAGGTCCGCTCCTGCGCAAAAGACACCCTTCACAGACGAGGTGATGATGAGCGCCCGAGTGTTGTCCGCGTTGCGAGTGCTGAGGTCGGTGATGTACTCATTGAATTCGTTGAGGAGCTGTCTGGAGATGGCGTTCTTGGCCTCTGGACGGTTGAGACTGAGCACCGAGATTTTCCCAGCCGCCTCCTCGGCCTCGTCAACAGGGAAATGCGTCAGGGTGAACGTGCTCGGTGCCGACGAGTACGCCCGCAGCCCGAGCCGGAGTGCAGGCTGTCTCAGGTGAGCCAATTGTGTCCGAATCATCGCGCCCGGTTGCGCAGTGCGCTGTGGGGCCCGCGCCCACTTATACGTCCCGGCTACTGGAGCGGAGAAGGCATTCCCCGGATCTGTGCCGAGATGCACGCTGCAGGATCACGTGACCCGTCTGCGCCGCCTCCCTGAAACTGGGCATATGCAGCCCCTGGAAACTCGTCGTCCGCATGGGGAAAAGCAGTCACAAATTTCACCACGCCAGTCCGAGGTGCCCATGCGTCTCGCAGTGTGAAGTCTTCGTGAACGACTTGTCCGTACAACAGCCACCACCAGCACTACCTGAACATATAGCAAGAATGTCTGACGAGGAGCATCAGCAGCAGGTCGAGGAGACCCAGCAGGCGCCTGAGTACACCAACTACACTCAGCTGCCCAAGGATGTAGTCGCCGAGCAGGGCAGCATCAAGCTGTTCAACAAGTGGACCTACGAGGATGTCGAGGTCAAGGACATCTCCCTGACCGACTACATCCAGATCCGCCAGCCCGTCTACGTGTCGCACTCTGCCGGCCGTTACGCTGCTAAGCGTTTCCGTAAGGCCCAGTGCCCCATCATTGAGCGTCTCACCAACTCCCTCATGATGAACGGCCGCAACAACGGCAAGAAGCTCAAGGCTGTGCGCATTGTCAAGCACACTCTCGAGATCATCAACATCCAGACCGACCAGAACCCTCTCCAGGTCGTTGTGGACGCCATCGTCAACACTGGCCCCCGGGAGGACTCTACCCGTATTGGCTCTTCCGGTACAGTCAGACGCCAGGCCGTTGACGTGTCGCCCCTGCGCCGTGTCAACCAGTCGATCGCTCTGCTCACCATTGGTGCGCGTGAGGCTGCTTTCCGCAACATCAAGACCATCTCGGAGTGCCTTGCTGACGAGCTGATCAACGCTGCCAAGGGCTCGTCTAACTCTTATGCCATCAAGAAGAAGGACGAGCTCGAGCGTGTCGCCAAGTCGAACCGTTAAGGCGGGACGCTTTGTGTATACTAACTATCCTAATGAACCATGGAGACACTGCGGGACTGACAAGGTCCTATGCGGAGAGAGCCGTCTCTAGCCTGCGGACGCGCTCTCGAGATCAGCGTGCGCTGAGGGCGGGGGTAAAAGGGTTCCCAGTGCCCACCCCGTCCTCAAGCAGCGCGGGTGGGCTTGTATCTGTAGTCTGTCCTTCCTTGACGTCCCATACGCCTAGTTGATGCCCCCACGAGCTACTAGTCCAGATGCCCGCCGCTTTTGACGGCTTCCTCCACACGGTTTGACCGCTTACGTACACGAGCACTCCTGAGGCTATGATCCTATGATCCTAAGCTACGTCTACCACGGACGCTCAGTGCAGCCTTGATTGCAATCCATCGTCTGGTCCGCGCGGCCACAGAGACTTCGCCCGTGGCGAGCGAGTGGAGTCCGAGTAATAGTCTATTATTTACGAGGAAAAGAACTTGTTTGAGATTTTGGCCACGACGTGGAGAGCCACAACCGAGAAGATGAAGCCCAGCGCCATGACCATCACCACGATCGGGTCCACGCGCAGGCCCGCTGCCTCGTCGGTGTACAGCTTGAGCATCGTGTTCGAGCTGCCGCCTGCTCCGGCACTGCGTGTCGAGGACGGGCGCTGTCCCGCGTTGGCGGCCTGTCTGTCCGCGTTTGCACGGCGACGCAGGGCGGTCTTGGGACCGCCGGGAACAGCCGCTTGGCTTGGGGGTGTCGACGTCTGTGTTAGCTCTGGCAGGAGCCTGTTCTCTGGTCTGTACACACCATCTTGTAGTGTTTGGCTTGGATGTCTCGTGGGATGGACACGGTGTGCCTTGAGAGTTGCAGTGTTCTCCACTTGGTAGCGATGCACGTCGCGAACTCATAAGCGGCAGACGTAGGGTGGCAACAGAGAGAGAACGAAAGGGTGGAGGGTTTTCAGAGAATGGGTAGAGAGAAGAGGGTGAAGGCACTATCAGGTATGGTTACAGAGCTTAGCTGTAAGAGGAGTATTTAGTATGAGCAATGACATCTCGAACTCAGCACGCAGACATGTTGCGCCTCCATGGGCAGCATCCTAGTGCGGTTTGTAGAAGGCGAACAGCCTCTGGATCTAGAGATGGCCTCAAGGCCGTAGCGTCGGTGCTTGAAACTCAAGCGACAAATAGTCCTGCTTCTACGGCCCTCGGCCGTGGCCCGTGTCACCAACGTCCTTGTAGCTGACTCAAGTCTGATCAGCACAGAACCGCAGCAATCAGGCCGAGGTGTTGATCCAAGCCACCGTCCCCAGAATCCAGTGGTGATGGTTTGCGACCAGAATCCAGCAGCTACGGTATGCGACCAGAATCCAGCAGTTACTGTATGCGACCAGAATCCAGACACCAGACATTCACCTCGACGGTAAAATTAGTCGCAATTGCAATCTCACCCGAGGCTTTGCTGCCACGGGAACTCGAAAGAACAATTCAAGCGTACTACTCTGGTTCTCCTGACCGTCTACGTCGCCGCAGCCGCGCGGATGGTAAGGGCTGGTTCGTCCCACCGGGATGCTCTCACAAGACAGAACGTTGCCAGTTACGCTCATCGGACAGCAGGGAGAGTTGCAAGTTACGCTCATCCGATAGCAGGGAAACGACAGCTCTCTACTTATAGCACTTATTTGGTTGGCATGGCGAGACCATGGGCCACGGAGGTCCAGCTAAGCGAGCACTGGAAATAAGCCCTTAGTAGCCCAGGGTCGCCGGGAGACGGTCTCTCCCGCCCCGTCGCCCACGACTAGTGAGTCAACAACAGTTGTAGTGCATGCCATGGCTACCACCACGAAGCCCAATACAGAGAGTACAGTACAACCGGCAACGAGTAGTCTTTCTGGGCGTAGCGCCGGCAAAGCTCAGCGAGACGCAAGAGCCTGTGAGTCTTTGAGGCTCACCATTCGTCTACTTCGTCGCCGGTTCCTCGCCGATCCGCCGTCACGTGCCGAGGATGTGCCGAGCCGCATACCCCACAGTCTCGGGAAGCATGTCGGCATCATGGGCCTATAAGACGGTGCCTCGGTGCCCTGCCGACAGCCAACAAACATGTCACAAAAGCCGCTGAAAGACCTGAGGGTGATTGAGCTGGCGGGCCTGGCACCAGCTCCCCTGTGCGGCCAAATGCTCGCCGATTACGGCGCAACGGTAGTACGAATTGACCGTGCCGCCGACGCTGAGGACCTCGCCGAGTCTGGCGATCAGCTGGCTCGTAATAAGCGGTCAATTGCCATCGATCTGCGGAGCAAGGAAGGCGTCGCTCTGGCACGTCAGCTCATCGCGAAGTCACATGTGTTGCTGGACCCCTATCGGCCCGGTGTCCTAGAGCGCCTAGGCCTCGGTCCTGACGTATTCCTGGACCAAGACAAAGGGCTCAACAAGAAGTTAGTGTATGCCCGACTGACAGGCTACGGCCAGACTGGTGGCAAGGCCAGCTGGGCGGGCCACGACTTGAATTACATTGCCGAGGCCGGTCTTCTTGACCTGTGCGGACCAGCTGGAGAAGCTCCAGCATTCCCGGCCAACATCCTTGGTGACTTTGCCTCCCTGTCTCTGCCTGCATTTGCCGCTATCTTGGTGGCGCTGCACTCAGGTCAAGGGCAGGTCTTGGATGTCAACATCGTGGACAGCGCCCGATATCTCGGTCTCTTTGCGTCCTTGGCGAAATATCGGCCGACCGGCACTTCCATCCCATGGCAGGAAGCGCGTGGACAAAACTTTCTCGAGGGAGGAAGCCCATTCTACGCTGTGTACGCAACAAAGGATGCTGGCGAATTCATGACAGTAGGATGCCTCGAGGAGAAGTTTTACCAAGAGTTTTTGCGTATGCTGGACCTCACTGACGACGAGTCAAACCAGGACAAGCGTCTTGTTTTGGTGCCCTCCCGCGGTAACCCTCGAAATTGGCCCAAGCTACGCGAGGTCTTCGCCGCCAAATTCCGCGAGCACGGTATTCAATACTGGGTCCGGAAAGCAGAGGAGTTTCCGGATTCGTGTGCCGTGCCCATGAAACGCCTCGCCCGCCCTGAGGATATACCAGACACCGTCGTCCGCCTCCAGGGTTCTCAATCCCAACAGGGCTGGGATGGCGAACCAGTGAACGCCGGAGAACACAGTCGGGCGGTCGTAGAAGAATTCTTGGGCAAAGCTGCGTGGCAAAATTTGTCAGCGAAGGCATTTGTCAAACAGAGGGCACAGTCTAAACTCTAATAAATATGCTATGGTCTGTAGTGGAGATGCTGGCGTTCAGAACTGGGAGCTGTCATGCTCTTCTCACGAAGAATAAGGCTGTTGATGTACAGTGGGTATTCGCGGTGGATGCTTGGGAAGGAGCGGGAATGGCACCTCATCCGATGACCTACTCGACGCAACCTCTATGTCCAAAGAACTGGAGCCAGAGGATGCCTGGTCGAGCGATGACTGGTCTGCAGCGGTTTGGATGGCCTCACAATACCCCGGCGGTGCGTCATCTGCACCAAAAGCAGGAGGAGCTATTGACCGTCGCCTCGCAGGTTCAAGGCCCGGGCCAGTGCTGAGTGAGGCCGCACGACTGCTGCTCCCCAATGTCAGAGAAGAGTTCAGGGCGGCCGTGAGGAGAGACACACCAGACGGACGTGTCACGAGCTGGGGTGCAGCACCTAGCTGTTCTTGCCGGTATTCAGGAAGGTTAACGTTTAGTGCAATACACCGCTGGTCCAGAAGGTGTATGGGCGATTCTATACTGATTTCAAAGTGCTTGCGATGTCCAGCCTGATCTGGATCTGCCTTGGATAACCTTAGACTGACCTTTATCCAATGGTGGATTTTCATGTTTGAAAAGTTTATGTTTGGCCGAAGGTGGGGAGTCTTTTGGAGCCCGTATTCTCGTGGAATCTGAACATCCAAGTCCAGCTCTGAGGGTCCGATAAGCTCAGTTCCGCCCTCCTCGAGGTTGCCCAAAAATGAGGCATCCGCGCCCCCATCAGGCACATGCTCGCAAAGCATGATCTTCCGTGGTCGGTCCGCACGATGCACCTTGCCACCACGGCAAAAGTATTCGCAGTTTTCGGTCATGAAGACACGAATACGGTGGACGCGCACTTTGGCAAGCGGCGTGAACTTGAACGACATAGGGATGGACGCGCCTATTGGAAAAGCCTTGCCACCGACGGCAACTTCATAGTGGAGCTGGTCTTCCCAGTTGCGGGATATAGATATCGGCTCTGTTGCCTCGAGCGATAAAGCACTCGCACACCGCACGATCTCGACGGTTTTTCGGCCAGTTATGTTGGATCGAAACGCTCCGGGCCGCTCGATGGTGGCCTCAAGATGGTATCGCACCCAGCCATACGGGCCCTCTGCCGACTCAGGCGTACTTTGACGCACCGCCAGCTCGAAGGAGTAGATGTAATGCCCCGGCTCGAACGTGCGATAGCCCTTGTGGGGTACCTCTTTGTCAACGAGCTCGTCATTGGCATTGGTTGGCACTGGCGAGACGGGGGTGCGGGATCCGCTCCGCACGGGCTTGGATGGCGACGCAGCGCGACGCAGCTTGCTGGCCGCGATGCCTAGGAGGCTTTCGTGCGAGCTGTTGCGGCCCAAGGTGTCGCGAAGGGAGCTGCTGCGCGGCCGGCTTTGCCGGGCCGGGATGCTGTCCTCGGGGGTATTGAGGTCCGCCAGTAGGGACCGGTGGTGTGAGCCAGGTAGAGGGCTGGCGGATAGACTCTGCGGCTGAGAGACTGGGTGTGTGATGACGTCCGCGCCCGACGTCTGATCCGCGCCAGGGAAGTGGGCATTGAAGAAGGGCCAGACGTGCGACACAAGGTCTATGGTTTCCGTGGTTTCGTTCTTCTTGGGGGGGATACCTTCTGGCCACTGGGTTTGCGACCGTCCCCGGAACTCGAGGTTGATTGCTTTGATCTTGGTCGGCCGAGACACGCACACAACCAAGGTGCCTCTGAGCAGCGACGGCGGCCGCTCGCGCTGCTCAGCCTCATCGAAGCTCTGAACAAAGAGCTGGGGCTCGGCCAGGACTATGCTGAGTGATATGGATCCGGCATGAGACACTTGGTTCTCTGGCAGGCCGATAGCGTCCTCAGTGAAGGTCTGGGGCACAAACAGCGGGCTGTCGCACTGGCCACACTGCATCGTGGATGGTGGTGGGAGTGGCAGCGGTGAAGGACGGGTCTGGAGCGGGGTGACTGTCCCGGATACTCGGTCCGGTGACTGGCGGTATTTACGTCCGGCCCATCGGCATGGAAGTACATGCAGCTCAGCGATCCTTGCGCACACGAAACGGCCCAGTCCCTGCCGTAGTTCGGGGTCGGAAGGCCGTGGCTGAGGCGCAAGATCCGCTTGAGCGCCGGTGTGTCGCCTGGAACGTTTTGCTTCGCGGCGTTGCCTCGACAGTTCTTCGTAAAAGCGCGACTGCTCGGCGATACGAATCATCGAATCGAGCACTGCCTGGCCGCTACGAGGAGCGCCGACGCGACACATCTAAATACACAGAGGGCGGGAGAGGCGAGGCCGGTGCCGGCCGGTCTAGAATGGGATCGTCGTCGTCCATTCCACGAGGACGCCGCCCATGGAAGGCGAGCTCTGTGAATTCCGGCAGGCTAGGACGATTTCGGCCCTGAGACAGCGGTATTGCGCCGTACAGATGGCTCGGCACGTAACGAAACGGGCCGACGACGCCCTCTGATCGCTTGGCCGGCTTGCGCCAGCCAGCGCAGCTTGGCGCCTTTGTTCGCCCCGTCTTTGTGAGGTGCGGAACCAGTCATGTCTCAAAGCTCAGATGCCGGAAAAAAAAAATGACTCAGGCCCTGTGGGCGTGCCTGGTCTGGACTGGGGTACGAGGTGCCTCGTTGACAAACACCCCACCAGCTCGGCCTTCCCTCTTCGCTGGCGGAGAAAAAAAAGAAGAACTCCGAATCGGGGAATCGAACCCCGGTCTTAACGGTCCTCGCAATGAGAGCGTTATGTGATAGCCCCTACACTAATTCGGATTTTTCTAGAGTTTAAAATTTTGGTGGTGTTGATAAGGTCACTGCACGTCACGTGACCATCTTTTCTGGGGTCCATTTTGCGCGCCGGAGCACAGCCAGGCGTCCCCGTAGGTCGCCCGCACCGTTTGGCGGCCCTGCGCCGTCCCCAGAGGCCTCCCTTCCTGTTTGAGCCTCGCCCCCGCCATACGCACCAATCAATGGGATTCACATGCCCCTTCCCGCAGACTAAAACCCTAGCCCACTTTCCCAGGGGAGTGAAATATCCAAAGACTCAACAAGCGACCGGGCGAGTCCCCCAAACGCTAAACGCAAGCACACAACGCTCGTCGGGCGCCCCGGATGAAGATTAGCGAGAAGCTGGAGCGGGCGCACGCCCAGAAGGGCGCCGCGCCGACGTACTCGTTCGAGTACTTCGTGCCAAAGACGTCTCAGGGCGTGCAGAACCTCTACGACCGCATGGACAGAATGTACGACCTCGCACCACAGTTCATTGACGTGACATGGAACGCCGGCGGCCGGCTCAGCAACCTCACCACCGAAATGGTGTCCACAGCCCAGAGCATCATCGGCCTCGAGACGTGTATGCACCTGACCTGTACCCGCATGCCGCGCGAGAAGGTCGACGAGGCCCTCCAGGACGCCTACAATGGCGGCTGCCAGAACATTCTCGCGCTCCGTGGCGATCCGCCCCACGACACCGACAAGTGGGAGGCCACCGAGGGCGGTTTCACCTATGCACGAGACCTTGTCAAGTACATCCGTGCAAAGTACGGCGACTACTTTGACATTGGTGTAGCCGGCTACCCCGAGGGCCACCCCGAGGAAAGCGACATAGACACGCTCATCTCCCACTTGAAAGAGAAGGTAGACGCCGGTGCCACGTTTGTGATCACCCAGATGTTCTATGACGTCGACAACTTTTGCGACTGGGTTAGTCGGTGCCGCAAGGCCGGCATCACGGTACCCTTGATCCCTGGCATCATGCCCATCTCGACGTACGCGTCTTTCATGCGGCGCGCGAACTGGTGCGAAATTCGCATCCCGGAGTCGTTCCTCGAGGCATTGGAGCCAGTCAAGGATGACGACTTGCAGGTCCGTCAGATCGGCACACGTCTTGTGGCCGATATGTGTCGCGAGATGGTCCGTCGTGCGGGCATCAAGCATCTGCACTTTTACACCATGAACCTGGAAAAGGCCACGACAATGGTGCTGGAAGAGCTGGGCATTGTTAAGACAACCCCGCAGGAGCTCAATCCGCTCCCATGGCGCCAGTCGCTTGCCCTTGGCCGCCACGAGGAGACTGTCCGGCCCATCTTCTGGAAGAACCGCAAGCAGTCGTACGTCAACCGCACTCAGGACTGGGACGAGTTTCCGAACGGTCGCTGGGGTGACTCACGGTCACCCGCGTTCGGCGAGCTCGAGACGTACGGCACGCTGCTTAAGCAGAGCTCTCAGAAGGCGCTGGAGATGTGGGGACAGCCAGACTCTCCAGCCGCACTGGGCCGTCTGTTTGCCGCGTACATCGAAGGTAAGCTAAAGAGCCTCCCGTGGAGCGACAGTCCCATCTCCGGCGAGGCTGACGCAATCCGACCGGAGCTCATCTCGCTCAACGAGCGTGGGTTCCTCACCATCAACTCGCAACCCGCAGTAAATGGTGTCAAGAGTGATCATCCGGTGTACGGCTGGGGTCCCAAGAACGGCTACGTCTACCAAAAGGCGTATCTTGAGCTGTTGCTGAGCCCCGAGATCATCGATGACGTCCTGGAGCGGTTCGAGAGTGATCCAGACGTGACGTACTATTGCGTCAACCACGAGGGCGAGCTTAGAACAAACTCACCGGTGGACGGGCCGAACGCAGTAACATGGGGCATTTATCCCGGCAAGGAGGTCATTCAGCCGACCATTGTTGAGAAGATCTCCTTCCTGGCGTGGAAAGACGAGGCTTTCCGCCTCGGCTTTGAATGGGCCAAGTGCTTCCATGCCGACTCACCCGCGCGAAAGTTCATCGAGGAGGTGAGCCGGACCTACTATCTTGTGAACATTGTTCATAATGACTTCCAGAAGCCCAAGGCTATCTTTGAGCTTTTCCGTGGCCTGGGGCCCGCGCCGGGTGTTGAGGCACAGGAGTCGACCACTGAGAATGGCCAGGTTGCCTCAGCTTGAGCACCCGAACGCGCAACCCTCGCTACTCATCATATTTGACGGGTCCTTCCATGGCGAACGTCAACCGTTTGCATTCCCTGGCGTTGTTTTTGCATTTATAGATGCGCTGAACGCACCTCAACGGTGGCCTCAGCGATGTAATACGAATAGATTACGGATTTTTATGACTTCGCTATTTCCGTCAGCAGTTCTCTTAGTCGTTTCGTGTCGGGCATTGCGTGCTGCTCCTTGATAGACAGTAGTGTATTTGATGCACTGATAAGCTTGTTGTAGTTGTTGTATACCAGGGCCTTCTTCTCGCTTTCAAGTCCCCTAATATCGTGCTTGAGCTGCTGGTCCTGCCGCAGGAGTTCCTGCAAAGTAGACTCCTTGATCAGCTTGTCAAGGCTCTCTCCTTCTGCCGTGACATCCACGACCGCCTCGTCGGTTCCCTGCCACTGTGATGCATTTTCACTTCGGGACAATGCCTCCGGTACGGGGCCGGTGTCGGCCTTGCTAGACAGCTTGTAGAACTCCCGGAGCGCATTCCGCCGGGCTGCTGACGCCGGGCTGCCTCTATCCGGGGTGTCGTCACTCATGTCAACTCCCGTTGTTGGCATCGTCGGCGAACCCAGGGCGGATGCATGTTGCCAGTGCATCACGTGACCAACGCTGATTCGAGAGGAACTGAGGCCTCCGGTTGAACGAAGCTTATCTGCTCGGTTCCGCCTCAACTCAGGTACCAATGGCGCCATTCTGTCGTTTATATAGAAGGTTTCTCGCTCCAGTCCGCCGTGGCACGGATCGGCACACGTTATCACGATGACCAAGCGGCGCTCTGACGAGGAGTCTCAAGATTCCACATTGGGCGATATCAAGGGAAACCTAAACCCTGAGGTTGAGACGAAAGCAGGGGACATCGTCACCCGAGAGGGCGTGTTTCTAGTAGGCAATCGTGACTTTCAAGACACAAATGTGTTTCGGGATCCGGAAGTGGCAAAATACTACCGCAAGCTGTACGAGCGCGTCAACTACGAAAATCTTCCACTTTTCGACCCGGATTTCGAATGGACTCCTGAGGAAGAAAAATCTCTTGTCCGCAAGCTGGAGTGGCGTGTGACTTTGTGGAGCTGCCTCATGTTTGTCGCGCTTCAGCTCGACCGGGGTAACATCAGTCAAGCAAACTCGGCGGACTTCTTGACGGACATTGGATTGACGACTCGAGACTACAACTATGGACAGACCATTTTCTACGTCTCCTTCCTGGCAGCTGAATTGCCAAGCCAATTGCTCAGTCGGCTTATCGGCTTGGAGCGGTACATACCTTTGCAGATGTGCCTCTGGAGTGTAGTGGCCATGTCTCAGGCCGCTCTGAATGGGCGCGCATCCTTTCTTGCCACCCGGTGTCTTCTGGCCCTGCTCGAAGGTGGCTTCATTCCCGATCTGGTTCTCTGGCTATCCTACTTCTGGAAAAGCGGAGAGCTTACAGTTCGACTCTCTTACTTCTGGTGCTCGCTGTCAGTGTGTCAGGTTCTCTCATCACTGCTAGCCTTCGCGATTCTTAGAATGGATGGCATTGCCGGTATGGCCGGATGGCGGTGGCTGTTCCTCCTTGAGGGTGCCTTCACATTCGTCATTGGGGTTCTATCGTTTTACAACCTGCCACCAAGCATCATCAAGACCACAAATTTCATCAGAAAGAAACCCTGGTTCACGGAGAGGGAAGCCAAGATCGCAGTCAACCGCGTCCTCCGGGACGATCCCAGTAAAGGGGACATGCACAACCGTGACCTGGTCACGCCCAAACTGCTGTGGGAGTCTCTATGTGACTTTGATCTCTGGCCAATCTATGGTATTGGCGTGACGGTGTTTGTGGCCGCCAACACCATTCAGCAGTATTTCACGCTTACTCTGAGATCTCTGCACTTTTCAACCTTCAACACAAACCTCTTAACCATACCCTACGCTGTTGCGCACATCATCATGCTGCTTATCGTGACCAGGCTCTCCGAGCGTCTGAATAGCAGGGCGTTAGTCGGTCTGCTGGGTCCGGGATGGACGGTCATTTGCTTGTTCGTTCTCCGCTTCTGGCCGCCAGCATGGCCCGGCACTGACCGCACAAATTCTTGGGCATCTTATGCCATTTTGACAGTGCTCGAGAGCTACCCTTACATCCATGCTATCAACGTGTCTTGGTGCAGCAAAAATTCGAACTCGGTGAGAACCAGGACAGTTTCAGCTGCCATTTACAACATGTTCGTGCAAGTCGGTTCGATCATCGCGTCCAACATCTATCAACCGGAAGATGCACCGACTTACAAGCGCGGCAACTCGATTCTGATAGCGATAACATTGCTTGCAATGGCGATCCAGATATTCACCAGGTTCTACTACGCCTGGCGCAACCGCCGTCGCGACAAAAAATGGAGCAGGATGTCGTCAGAGGAGCGGTATGAATATCTTTCCACGACCAAAGTACGTGGCAACAAGCGATTGGACTTCCGATTTGCGTACTAGGGTAGACGAGTATATGAGTATAGATTGAGACTTGAGCTCGCAAGTGCCAGCAGCGAGCCTGATATGCAGCGATCGCACTGTCGAATTGTCGTCGTCTTTGCGCATCACTGTGGCTGACAGAGCTTCGATGTCCATGCTAGCAGAGAAACAGTGTGGCAGTGGCTAGGGCTATACACACGTGAGGTTAGGCGACCAGGACGTACACTCTCGCAGCAGGAGAGGGCAACCGAAGGTGAGCTGGCATGAGCCTAACAATCATCGCTCAGCACTTAATAACGGTCACAATGAAAAGCTAGAAGGGTTCACAGGCGTGTAGACGTAAATTCACAATAGGATGTAGGTTCATCAGGCGCGTTACGAGGCATCCCGGCGGCCATTCTGGTCAAGCATCAGCGGGTGTCAGAAAATATGCACGAGGCGCGACAGCCACACATCGCGAACTACATCGCCCGACCATCACGAACGGAGAGTCCGATCACAGTGTGGGTACAAGCCGGACAACCTCGAGGGACAAGCCTTCCATACCATCGTTATCGTGATCTGTCCATATCGCCAAGCGTGAGCCTGGAACATACCATCGTGCCGTTTACACCGCCACGAGTGAGCCAGGAAAGGACCCAATCGCACCAGAATGAAGCGACAAAGGGGCATAGACAGCTTCTTCCAATCGAAATCGCCCACCAAGCCGTCCACGGGTGAGATGAGATTCCGGGTAGTGGGTGGGGGGTCGCTCCTGGTCGGTCACTATGTTCCTACCACCCGAGAACACCCGTCTAACGCCCTCGAGCCGCCACCAGAGGACCATGCGTCTGCTCCCCCAGGTCCTGACACGACATTGCAACGAGGAAGTGAGGCTGAGAGCCAGACTGACTGCGGTTGTGCCAGCAGTGTGCGCGGAACCCCCGCAGTGGGCGCCACTCCCGTCGTCAAAGCTCCGGACAGCTCTGGCCAACCCGAGCGGATCAGGGTAGCAGCATTCGACCTGGACTCCACCCTCACTGTCACCAAGAACGGCAGTCCGTGGCCAAACAGCGGCTCGGACTGGAAGTGGCGCGTGGGTGTCATTCCCAGCACGTTGCAGGGCCTTTCCGAGGGCAGCGGCCAAAAGAACCTCCCTGCTGAGGTGCAGGGTCGCTACGCTATTGCAATCATATCCAATCAAGGCGGCGTGGTGATAAAGACAGGGGCAAAGCGGTACGCGTACCTGCAAGATCGGCTACGGCAGATGTCCCGGCAGCTCAACATCCCGCTGCGGTTTTACGCGGCGACGAAGCCGAGTGGCAAAAAGGAGTACAGTACGAGTGACGAAGACAGCGACCAGGCATCTGTGGTGTATAGGAAACCCAGCACGGGCATGTGGGCGGCCCTGGCCAAGGATCTGGGCGGCGACATAGATATAGAGCACTCCTTCTACGTTGGCGACGCCGCTGGACGAAGAGGCGACCACTCGGACAGCGACAAGAGGTTTGCACAGCGGTTAAAATTAAAGTTCTATACGCCAGAAGAGTTTTTTGGCGAGTAAACACGATCACACTTCCTCGATGACGCCCTTTGACGACACATAGATGCCGTCCAGGAACTTTCTAATGTCCTTGTTTCTCACCTTTGTAGACTGCTGGATGTTGGCGGCGGTCTGGGACACGGCTTGCAAGTCGTTGCCCGTGAGCACCAGCTCGTCTTTCTGGCCGGTGGAGACCTCGGCCGTGACGCCGCTGGGCACTGCGACGGTGCGCACGCGCTTTTCGCCGACGAAGTTGCGGATCTCGACGGCGCGGCCGCCGTCGACGACGTTGACGTTGATTGGGAAATGCGCGTACACGTACCGCATCTTGTACTTGAAGCCCTTGGTCACGCCGGTGATCATGTTGGCGAGCAGCGACTTGACGGTGCGCAGGGACGCCACGTGGCGCCGGTTGCCGTGGTGCACCATGAGACTGAGGGTGCGGGGGTCGGCGAGGGCGAACGTCACGTCAAAGTGGCGGAGGTTTTTCGTGAGCTTCCCGCGGGGGCCCATGACGGTGACGACGCGTGCCCTGACGTCGACGGCGACGCCGGTCGGGATGGCGAGCTGCTCGCGTGCCTGGATCTGCTTCATGGTTGTGTCCGGTGCCCGGGCCAGCGCCTGCGGGCGGGATGCGCCTAGTGTCTTTGACAGCTGCACCTTCCCGTTGTGTGCGTCTCGCGTGGCATTCCGTATCGGGCAGGCGGGACGGCGATCGCTGCGCGGCGGCGCGCCTGCCCCATTCGGCCGCAACCCTGACCCTGGGTTTGCAAGTGAATCGCCAGCCCCGCCGCAACACACATTCCGGAGGGAGACCAACCCGGTGGGAGACGCCCATAACCCTCGAGGCAGCCAATTGGGAGCGCGACATACGACCGCCATACAAGGAATGCTTCGCACAACAGCACGGGCGCTGGGCAGACGGGCGTTCAGCTCGCGGTCGCACGCGCTCAAGAGCTTCGCCGTCTTCAACGAACAGCTCGAGCAGGACATCCGCCGCCGGCTCGACAAGCTGCCAGGCGCCGGCAAGGTGTTTCAAAACGCAGACGGCACCCCGCGCACACCCTCGGACGAGGAGCTAAAGGAGGTCGCCGAGCTCGGCGTCCTGGCCGACAAGAAGCGGATCTCCATCGCCGACTACCTCAAGCTCTCGCCAAAGCAGACCTCTCTCTTCCTAGACAACACTACCGACCTCCGGGAATATGTGGCAAACGGCCGCCGCATCCTCGACAAGATTCCCGTCCAGGACCCCAAGACCGGCCAGGTCACATGGCAGGTCGTCCGCGAGGGCGAGCGCGAGTCGTGGGAGCCCCTCGCCTACTACTTTTTCGCGCCTGCACTGTTCCTGATGCTCGGCGTGGCATTCTTCAAACAGGACACGGGCATCGACCAGTGGGCTCTCGAGGAGCTCCGACTACGTGCGCTCGACAATAACAAGGGCCCCGAGCAGTCCGAGGTCGTGTCCGTGAAGCCCGAGTCCGCGTACAGCCCAGAGGAGCAGAAGAAGCGCGACGCCATCATCATCGAGCGCGTCCTCTCTGGCGAGTACGACCGCCTTGCCGGCCTCAAGGAAAAGGCGCAGAACTCTACCCTTTTGTAGATCGAATAAATGCACCAAACACCAAATGAGATCCATGAACGTCTATAGAAGCGCAACCACCCCATGAATAAATAGTCTATCACCCAAATAAATAGTGCTCAGTCCCGCGTCCGCTCGCTGTCCGACGGCGCGCTGATTGTGGACGCCGACGAGCCTCGACGCCGCTTCGGCGAGGTAGGCAGAGCGCTGAGGGGCGGAAGCTGTCGCAGCCCTTGCTTGAAGGCCACGGGAGACATGAGCCCCGGGTTGCCCTGGTTGATTGGTGGGAGGGTATTCTGCGTAACACCGGCGCCTGGCTTGAGCGTTCGCGAGTGCGAAGATATGCTGCCAACGCTGTGGGAGTGTCCATGGTAGGGCTGCTTGCCGGACAAGACCTGCGACGCGAGCATCCCGAGCGCGTCCAGACCTGACTCGTCCGACCGCCGCCTGTCGTGGCCGAGCGACGCGATAGGCGGCAACCGCGACTCTTCCCGGTCGCGCGACCGGAATGCCCGGCCGTCCCGGAGACGTTTCTTGAGCTTTTCAATCTCAGCGTCCCGCTCCTCCAGCTCCTGCACTGCGTCCCGGAGCTTTTGCTTGCACTTGCGCAGCCGTCGCCGGTACACCTCGGCCGAGTTGGCGCCGAGGTGGTCGACGAGCAGGCGGTCGACCTCGCGCTTGTTTATGCTGTTTTCGACCTCGTGGCGCTGGGCCGCTTCGTATGTCTCTATGGTGAGGAGCTGGTGCTGGAGCTGGTAGTGGGCTGCGAGGCTCTTGCTGCGCTTGAGGGCCGTCTGGAGCTCCGAGATGGCTATGTTTGCGGTCCGGAGCCGGGCGCGGAGGGTCTCGGGCGACATGTCGTCGATCTCGTGGTCGGAGGGGTCCTCCCAGGCGTCGGCGGTGGCGGTGGACACGGGCGCCCTCGGGGAGGTGGTGCTGGCGGCGGAGCTGCCGCTACCGCCCGAGAGGGGCGGCGCCGGGCCCATGCCGGGGCTGCTGATGCCGAGGCCGTAGTTGAGGCCGCGGTTCAGCGACGAGGCGCCCCAGCCGCCGGTGCTGGCGCTCTTTGGGATGCCGCGGGACGGGCGGGCCGAGGCGTCCGTCGAACGCCTTTTCCGCCACACCTCTGGCGCTGCTACGAGATTCTCGACAGGCCCCGGCCCCAACAATGCCTCATG